>JAZHYW010040040.1:0-30603 GCA_037355805.1 Ixodes ricinus
TGGCAGCCGCGTTAAGCCTAGCAGAAGCCCGGCGCGCCGCGAGCCGGTTCCATCCCGGTGGCGGCCGTCCTGCTCGGCCTGACGATGATGAGCCCACCCGCCGCACCGGTGGCTTCACAAGACCAACTTTCGGCGAGGCAGGAGGACCAGAGCCGCAGAAATTCGATAAGAGGGTACGATCCGGCGGCGATGGAGTATAGCTTCATAGACCCTGCTCGGCTGCAGAGCCGCCCCGAGGAGGGAACAGGGCTACGAGCTGACAGATCCGACCCGGATGACCCAAGCTGGGTAACGAAATTAAGGCTCCGAGATCGGAAGTCCCGGCAGCAGGACCGGACGTCTCCAACAGCACCCATACAAGTAAGGGAGGCTAATGCCGACATTACGAAATTCCCTAAGCTTCCAAGCTTGCGCCATTATCGTTCGAAAGTGGTAGTCAAGCCCAGGCGGACATTTGAACTCCGTAGCATCGAAAGCCAGATTGGCGAAGCGATGTTAGGGTCGGTAGCGACGGAGCTACAACAGGATTACAAGATTCGACTACTTGCCGCACAGAATATTCTTATTATCTGTACTAATGACGACGAGGACGCGGCGCGACTCGAGAAGATCAGGACACTACACCTACCCGGTTTGGAATTGGAGGTCGAGGCATATCTCACCCGACCGGCGGAAACGTGTAGAGGAATAATCCATGGGATCCGACAAGGGCTGGATAACGCGACGATACAGCGCCTTACACGTGCAGGCAACACAGAGGTCTTGGAGGCCCGAAGACTCGGGAAATCGCAATCGGCGCTAGTCACGTTCCTGGGGAACCGAGTACCATTCACGATTACGTTCGATAGGGCAGAAAAACGGTGTTACATATACAGGAAGACGAGGGCAGCGTGTTACAACTGCGGGGAAACCGGGCACCGGGTGGATGTCTGTCCTAAGCCACGGGGATACGCATGCGAGACTTGCGGGAAGGCAGGAGCACAAGAAGGACATGAATGTGTACCATTCTGCGCACTATGCGGGGGCCCCCATCGTACCTACGCCAAAGAATGCAAGCAGAAGTTCTACCGACCCGATTTGCCCAAGATGGCGGCAAAAAGCAGGAAAAGCAGGAGCTGGAGCCGGAGAAGACGACAACGACAGGTGGCGTGGAGCTCTACATTATCGGATGTGTCGATGGAGAGCAGATCAAAGTCACGGAGTCAGACGCGTAAACAAGTGACGCCAAACAGAAGGAGAAGCAGATCGAGGAACTACCTCCAGGAAAGAGGCGCGGCAAATTCGAAGAATGGAAGGACGCAAGCGTCAACAGGGGATAGGGATCTGGCCAACACAATCAAATGGCCTTCCCTACCGAAGTCGCAAGCGGAGCAGAAGCTAGAAAAAGAAGTTCAAGCGCTGATGGAGGAGAACACTCGACTTCGCAAGGAAGCGGGGAAGGCGGATACTCCTAAACAGCAGGCGATCCCATCGCCGCAAACCACACTGGGAGACGTATACTTCAAACTAATCCGGGAGGTGCGCACGGAAGTCGCGCAGCTGAAGGAGAAAATTCAGCAGATGCAACAGCAGATGCAGATGTTCCTGACGGGAATGCAGACTCTGGAGAGCAAGTCTAACAAGAGGCTTGAGAGACTAGAAATGCGAAACAGCCAGGAACTTAAGCGAAGACGGCCAAGAGGGAGTACACCAACCCCATCTGAAACGGGCTTCTCGGACACGGACTCAACATGCGGATTCAACCGAAACTGAGCGTGTGGCAGTGGAACTGCAGGGGAATCGGCCGGAAAAGAGCTGGTCTCAGCCTGTTGGCGGCGCAAGCGGCTGAACCCCCTGCGGTTATCACTCTTCAAGAACTTGGAAAGTGTACGAATGTCAGAATTAAGGGCTACGATACTCACTACGCGGACCAGTATGTGGCAGTGTTAGTGCATAAAAAATATCCGGTGGAGGTACAAGAACCGTTGATGACGGACATTCCGCATGTGTATGTGACCCTAATCCCCTCGGGGAGAACGAACGACAGACTCCATGTGCTGTGTGTGTATAGTAACCCTAGAGACACTCGATCGGACCTCAAGCAACTGCTCACGAGTTTCATTTGCAAAGCAGGAAGGGAGCCGCTCGTCATAACAGGGGATTTCAACGCAGCGCATCCGGCGTGGGGGTACCGCCACCTTACCGCCAAAGGCAGAAGAATTGCGGAGGTGCTTGACCAGCAGCGACTTTCCCTGCTTACGGACCCGGAGACGCCAACACGGATCGGGACGAGCAGGTGCCGGGACACGTGCCCCGACCTGACGATGGTGAGAGGCATCCGGAATCCAAGATGGGTGAACACCGGGGAAAATCTCGGAAGTGACCATTACATTCTGTGTACAAGCTGGGAGACCGGGGACTTTGGCAGAAGGAAGATCGGTAAAGCAAGGATTGTACAGTGGGACAAGTGGCGCGAGCAAAGAGGGCGAAGCGTTGCGACCATTGACAATATCGAGGAATGGACAGGGGAATTAGTCCAAAGCCTCGAGCGGTATACAACGGTGGTGGACACAACTGAGAAAAACCCGGAAGTGGACTCACATCTGCTGCACCTGTGGGAGGCGCGAAGGTCATTAACGAAGAGGTGGAAAAGACAGAGAGCGCAACAGAAAGCTGCAAAAGAAGATTGCGGAACTGAATGAGGAGGCGGAGGATTATGCATTGCGACTTTCAAGGCAAAACTGGTACTCTCTGTGTGACGGGATGCAAGGCAGCTTAGGTCTCGCACAAACCTGGAAACTTCTTCGGGCCCTGGTGGATCCGGAGGGGACAAGAACGGTGGCACAGAACAAGATCACTTCCCTCATGCATAAGGAGGGGGTTGAAGGCGACGAAATTACGGAGCGCCTGGCTAGGAAATACCTGTGCCGGGACCCCCGGTTGACCAACCAGACTATAAGGGAAAACCGAACAAGGTGCTCGATAGGCCAATAACGCTGGGGGAACTAGAGGCTGCACTGGCGGCGATGAAGAAGAATTCGGCACCTGGGCCGGACATGATCACAGCGAGGCAGTTATACAATCTGGACGAAGGATCGTTGCGAGAGCTTGTGCGCCACTTCAATGAGGAATATTGGAGGACGGGTACCACCCCGGAGAGCTGGAAGAAAGCTGAGGTACGATTTATTCCAAAACCCCGAAAAGACTTAAGTCTGGGGAACCTCAGACCAATTTCTTTAACATCATCCCTGGGAAAGGCGTTTGAACGGATAATCAATGCTAGACTAACCAAGCATATTGAGGACAATTCGTTACTGGCTCATACACAGTTTGGATTCCGCCCGCACAGGTCGACGCAAGATGTGTTGTTGTGGCTGTATAAGGACTTACTCGAGAGCCCGGCGCGAGCGCAAACAAGGTGCATTTTAGCGCTTGATCTCAAAGGGGCATTCGATAATGTTACGCATGGAAGTATACTAGAAGGACTTAGTCAAATTAACTGCGGGGAAAGAACGTATAACTACATACGAAGTTTTCTTTCGAAACGTCAAGTGGTTCTCTCACTGGGGGACTATAGATCGGACCCTTTAACACTGGGGCCACGAGGCACGCCGCAAGGGGCGGTGCTCTCACCCCTACTTTTCAACTTGGCAATGATAAATCTCCCGGAGAAGCTGAACAATATCCCAGAGGTGGAGCACGCGATATATGCCGATGATATTACGATCTGGTGCAAGTCCGGGAGCGACGGTCAAGTGGAGGAGAGGCTGCAGGCAGCGGCCGATATTACGGCAGAGTACGCGCGGAGCCGAGGGCTTCAGTGCTCGCCGGAGAAGTCGGAGTTGCTGGTCATGAAGAACCCACGGGAAGGACTCATAACTCACATCAATGTCAAACTGGACGGACAAGAGGTGACCAAGCCGCAGGAGGTGCGAATCCTGGGACAGCTTATCCCACAGGGAAGGAACAACAAGAGCACACTTGACAAGCTCACAAAGGCGACGGTACAGATCAACGGCATGTTGCGAAGAATTCGCAACAAGCAACACGGACTTAAAGAAAGGGAGGCCATGCAGCTCGTGCACGCGTTTGTAGTGTCGAGGGTGATGTATGGACCCCCACATTTAAACCTCACCAAGAAGGAGGTAGAGAAGCTCGACATACTGCTTCGCAAGGCATACAAGAATGCCCTGGGACTGCCGGAATATGCCGCCACTAAAAGGCTACTTGAGTTGGGAGTGCACAACACCTTTGAGGAGCTGGCCAACGCCCAGATTGGAGCGCAAATCAGAAGACTCGGAGAAACGGACAGCGGTCGCTGGCTGCTCGACAAGCTGGGGTTGGCGAACCCGAACGCCGCCTCCTTACGACAACAGATCGAGCTAGATGACCATATTCGAGCCGGTGTTCGAACAAGCAGAATTCCGAGGAATATGAACCCGTCACGGGACGCGGAAAGGCGTGTGGCAAGGTCCGAGGCCCTCGCTCGGACCTGGGATAGCCGACCAGGCACCCTCTACGTTGACGCCGCGGGGCCTGTTAGTGGGGTGGCCACGGCAGCCGTGGCTACCTCGGACGGGAGCAAGATCGTCACGAAAGCTTCCTTCAGAGTGTCTTGTGCTACGGAAGCCGAAGAGGTGGCCATCGCACTGGCTATCACTTGCAATCCAAAAGCAACTATAATATCGGACTCTCAAGGCGCCGTTCGCAACTTCGCCGCGGGTTCCGTGGGGGAGGTGGCGGCCGGGCTACTGAGAAGGCACCCCCGCAGGCGGCTCAGATCATCTGGTCTCCAGGCCATATGGGGCATCCAGGAAATGAGGTGGCTCACGCCACAGCCCGAGATTCTCTTCCGAGCCGGGACTCTATTCCTGCCTCAGGTGTGGAGGACCGGTGGTCGTTCTCCAAATGTCTACTGGACATCCGACTTGCACGAAAGAGATTTCCAGCACCGCATAAGTCCCTGAGCAAGGAAGGTGAACACATCCTTCGACGGCTACAGACGGATACATTTCTCACCCCAGACAAGCTACACACCTGGTACCCGGACAGATACGCGTCGGCAGCCTGCCCGTGGTGCGGGTGGCAAAAGGCAGACACATACCACATGGTGTGGGCCTGCGAGAAGAATGAAGAAACTTCACAATGTGAAGCAAGCGAAGAGGAGTGGTATGCGGCGCTCGCAAGCGAGGACCCGGTTAAGCAACAGCTGCTAATCCGGCGGGCCAAGGCGGCGCAAGCAAGTGGAGTCCTGGAATAGGGTCATACAGCTAACTCCTACTTCTTCTCTATCTCTTTTACCCCTAACCCCCTCCCCTCTCTCCTGCCTTTGTGCAATAAAGATGTTTTCAACAACAACAACAACAACCCACTCAGCACGACAACCACAGCTGGTTGTCGTGCCAGTAGACCTCGTTCTGAAGTCACCGGAAGAAAACAACAATAACCAGTTGCTGCCATCATGTTGTGTTAGCCAGTGGTCAAGAACAAGACTTTTTCTCTCTTGAGCTTGGACAAAGTGTTCTTTAATTAGTTTTCTCAAAGCCCCTTTGACACGCAATGGCACACATAACCTAGCTCAGTGAACACCCTACCTGTTAGTAGTGTTTCCAGTTTGTGCTAAATCACGAAAAGAGCCCTTGCAGAATAAGGTAGTGCTGTGAAAAAGTAAATTTTTAATTCCTCATACCGGAGATTCCCATCTGTTGGAGTTTGGATAGGAGCAAGCTGTGGTCTGCGCTGTTAAAAGCCTTTCTGAAGTCTAACTGGACGATCTCGCACGGAGTTCGGTTGTCGAGGCTGGTGCTGAGTGCATGGGTGACAGCTGCAAGGGCCGATTCGCAGCTCCTGCCGGGGCGGAAACCGTATTGGTGGGGGCTAAGGAAGTTCGATAGCTCAAGGTGGGCTAAGAGTCGCTTGTTAATGACTCTCTCCATTGTTTGGCAAACGATGGAGGTTATGGAGATTGGTCGGTATGAGTGGATGTCAGACTTGAGGGGGCACCGTGTCCCTTTTCGAGAGGCGTTACTGACGCAACTTTCCAGGATTTAGGAACAGAGCTGTGGGAGAGAAAATCGTTGAAGAGGCGAGTGAGGACGGGGAGATACGGCCAGCACAGGATTTAAGCAATGCGGGGTGGAGGCCGTCTGGTCCAGGGCGTTGAGAGGAGTTGACACGGGCAAGGGCTTCGTAGGTTTCACTTTGAAGAATGACTATGGAAGAGAGTGTGGTTGCTGGTGTGGCCTCGACTGGCAGAGTTGTGGGTTGGGTGGGACAAAGGTTAGGTGCGGTAGGGTCGACTAATGCTGCAGCCTGAGAAAAGTGGTAAGAGAAGAGCTCTGCTATGTCGTCAAGATTGGAATAGCGCCTGCCGTGATGTGTGAAGACCGGCGCATGGAACATTTTTTTTATAGTGAAAACATGCCCAAGAGTTTGGGCTGGCAGGTTGCTTTTGCTGCTAGTTGCTGTAGGTAATCGTTATGGGAGATATGGATGAGATGCTTGACTTCGGTACGTGCTTGTGGCTTGGTTAAGATGAGTGGGATTTAGAGTTTTTTGCGCTTTTTTGAATAGCCAGTGTTTACCGTCTGATTAAGACTGCAATCTCCTTTGTCATCCATGGAAGGCTGCCGTGCCTCCTGTTGATCCTTAAGGTGAACACATTTGTGCTGAATTGCTGATATGTTGAGCGAGAGGTCGTAGGCCTCGTCAGCCGATGGTTGATCAAACACGATGGACCAGGGAGCGAGGTGGATGAGCTGATTGAGATGAGGGGAATCGGTTTTTTAGAACTGCTGGAACTTCTTGGCTTGATGACCTCGCTTAGGGGCTGAGCAATGGATATTGGTGAGGAGAGCACTGTGATCACTGCCTGGTAGGCTGGATTTGACTGTGCAGCGGTAGGATAAGGTGGGATTATTGGTGCGGGCGAGGTCGAGGAATGTAGCGTTGCCGTTTCGAGAAATGTAGGATGGGGCGTCACGAAGTTGGGTGAGGCCAGCAGTTTCCAGTACGTCTAACAGCATGTCATCGAGTGGATCAGATGAACAGTGCAGAGAACCTGCTGGGGTCGATGCGCTGTAGGCTCTCTTGGAGGAGGGCGTACGATTGTTCACGGAGGGAGGGTGGGCAATAGGTAGACACCAGAAGAAGCTTTCCATGTTTGCAAAAGACCTCGACGAAGATGGCTTCTAGACCCGGAGGGGTGAGGTGGTCGAGACGTTGGCAGGGCAGGTGTTTTGGCATGGCGAGGACGGACGCCGCCGCCCCCAGTTGAGGGACGGTCTTGCTGGAATACAGAGAATTGTGTGAGATCGATTAATTGCCCATTAATTGCCCACCGAAGACAGGCGTCCAGCCGTGTCTCGCACACAGCGAATATTGTATTCGGGAAAGATTACTTCAGTGCTTTAAAGTCAGGTAGCTTGTTCTTTAGGAAGCAAACGTTGGAAAACCAAACGTGATTGGAGTCTGTAGACTCCAATCGCGCACTTTTCGCACGACAACTATGCCAAACGTGGAGTTGTCGTGCGAACGGTGAACGCTGCCGATGTTGTCGCTCGCCGGAGGCGGGTCGGAGAACTACTTGGTAGAGCTGGGGATGATGGTGGGGTACGCAGGGGCTCCGTGCTGCTTAGGGGATGGAAAGAGGTCATCGGCCAGGGGTGGGAGCTGACACGCCGCACAGAGCCACTCAGTTGATAATGAGGAGAGGCGTCTATACAAAGCGAGAGATACATCTTCGCATTTCTGGTGGAATCACAAACGTCGCATTGGAGAGTGGCGACATTGTCGAACACAGACCGGGAACAGCAGGGGCAGGTGGGACGTGAGCCGGAGTTTGAAGGTACATCACCAGTGATCAGCAATAACAGGATTAGGTGAGGTTTATGGCGAGGGTGACGAGTGAAGAATGCTCAGCCAGGAGGTCGCTTCCATGGACGACAATGTTCGATGGTGATGCTGCAGTCAGAAAGTGGCATTCTAGGTGCTTACGGTTTGTCGATGATAGGTGATATTTCTATCGAAGGGCCAGTAGCCCCGTTAGGCAGATCAGGAGACGGAGAGTTGTAAAGGCGCGCCGTCATCTAACCTAACCTCTAAACATTGTGCTGAAGAAATTGACTGGCTAGATCCAACATATCTCATAGAAAACTGACCAGGGGGCTATGTTCGACAAATGTCTTGTTTCTCCTAAGAAACGGAAGTGATGGAAGTGACGATATCGCGTCTGATTGGTTAGAGGCTCAAATGACGAAAGAGGGAACTTTGGTCATTTGAGCCTCTAACCAATCAGACGCAATATCGTCACTTCCATCACTTCCGTTTCTTTTTAGGAGAAACGAAACATTTGTCGAACATAGCCCCCAGGTGTGTTGAACATTCATCTTAGGGGGGAAAGGACGGGCAGGTCAAATGCACCTCCAAACACAGCTTTATTCTTAACCACATTAGCCTGTAGTTACTGTTAAAGCAACTGGTTTGTAATCGCACTCGTTATGTAAAGCAATGTAGCGTCTGTGCACTTTTTTTGCATGGTTTATGAATAGCTGTTTTGAAATGCCTTTACCGCGACTTTACCTCTACCTGTTTAGACTATGTTTATTGATCTTCGGTTTATCATTTTTTATGCACATAGCTTGAAGGCTAACATTCAAACTGTTTGTACTACCGTGTCTGTTCGCTAAT
The DNA here is from genome assembly GCA_037355805.1 of Ixodes ricinus. Classification (NCBI taxonomy): domain Eukaryota; kingdom Metazoa; phylum Arthropoda; class Arachnida; order Ixodida; family Ixodidae; genus Ixodes; species Ixodes ricinus. Next base: position 8,668 of record JAZHYW010040040.1, read on the forward strand.
ACCCGTCAACAACCGCATCATTGCATGTGCTGTTTGTAACGTTTTCGTATCAATTGTACTATGTAGAGCGAAAATAAACAGTTGCCTGCTTGAAATAACTCTTGTGTGAATAAATTACCTGTGATTGTCGTCCAGTGGTGCGCACGTCACAATAAAGCGAAAACGCAACGCAAGCGGACGCGAGAAGCCGGTAAACAAAATGCCATGGGGGCCGCCATTTTGAAAAGCAAAACAATAAAAACGAAACATAAAAAGTGGTTAGTTACCCCATCCGTTGTGAGAGGGCGCTTTTACGAGTTTAAATATTTGTTTGAGGAACTTTCGCTCTTTTTAAATTATTTGGTTATCAATATAATTTAGATTGTGTGAATAATATATTATGAGTTTAGTTCTACAATGTACTTTTACTCACACAAGGCCCTCGATCACGTGGTTTGCGATTACCACAGGCTTATTCTACAGTGGGCAAACTGTGTATGATAAACTGTGGAGCGAACAGAGCCCGTCCGGGCAGACTCTAGAAGAAGCCGCACGGCCGAGCTCAGCACGGCGCTGCCACTTTGCCAGAAAGCGCGCGCGCTCTGCCGTCCGCCGGCGAAACGTGGTCGTCCACGCCACTACGCCCCAAAGTCGAACTAAGGAGTGGAGGAACGACGCTTTCGCATTCACAGCTCATAAGGAGTGCTTAGGCCTCCTCGGAGTTTTTTCTTTCTAGGGAATGGTAGTCCCCAAAAAAACTTCGAGAAATATGAGCATCGTTCATCCCCTCAACTCGGAGCAAGAACAAGCGGCCACCTGGCCTGGTGCCTATATATCATACGCTACCAATGTTAATCGCATACCTATGCGCTGGGGTTGGCAAAGTAGAAAACGCGCCCAGAGCTTGTTAGGGTGCGGCTATTTTCATCACCACTGTTGTGGATACGAGCAACGGACACGAGCCACTACCCGAGTGTCAGCCGGGGCATTGACTGTTGCCAGCCGATGCCGGTCGAATGCTCACACAGTTCTCGTGTCCAATCCTCGAGTCGCGCTCGACTCTTGTCAGACGGGTTGTTTCGATTCTACAATTACGTCATCAAGCTTTCCGAAAACCAGATGGAAAGAAATAGTCTCCTTTATCAAAGATTTTTTTCACCGCGATTAAGAAGTTTCTGAATCCCAGTGGCGGTATGTGCACCAATATGGACGATTGCAAGAAGGGCGTCCGGCCGCCGCCATGTCTATACACAAGCGGGCGAGAACACACAATATCAAGCCTGTGAAGGCCATCGTTCACGCGTATTCCACCAGTTAAGGGCCCAAGCTTCGCAACTTTCTATATTTGGGCTGCAGACTATACTCCGTTCACCCTTAGGCCGAGACTAGCCAGTGCGAAGAGCACGAGAGCTCGAGTTCGCTGCTTTGAGGCGTTCTTCCGCCGAGCGAGCGCTCGCGCTTGAAATGCACGTCTCAAAGCCAGCAGCGCGGCGTTGAGACCACGCTTGTAGCTTTGTGTGCCGTCTCAGCTGAGGCGAACAGAGATATAGGACCAGTACGCCTCTGCAAAGTCATGAACATACAAACCCGATATCGTTTCATGACCCCTTTAAAGTTCAGATGTTCCCAAGACTATTAATAATTTACCTTGCTCGTCTTGTGATAATAAAGTATTACTAACTCGTGAAAACGGCAGCTTGGGCGAGTTGGTTGAACATGTTGCCAGCTTCACATGGCACAATTAGCACACACACTGCTCAAAATTACGAAACACACAAAACACAGCATACACATTCGCGCTGAGCTCACAACTTTTTTTTGTATTTCGTCTTTGTTTTCTTCTACGTCTATTAAACCAATGCACAAAAAGTCTCCGTTATTTTCTCTTTGTGGCCAGGGTGAGACCAACCCTTTCTGACAAGGTGAGAGATGGACTACTAACACAGTTTTCGTAAAGTCTAACAACATATTCTACTTCCAAGGATCTCCTTTGTCATTTGGTTACTATCCCTGCTTGACGGTACCTGTGTAGATGTGCCGCACACTTGCGATTCCAGCACTGAAGCCCTATGAATGTCTAGACTCTAGAGTTTGAATTGGCGACGTTGTTGTGTCCTTGGGGTCGATCGTTGAGAAACCGTCCCGTTCTGCCTGATGTATCGTTTACCGAAAGAAAGGGGGACGGAGTGCACCACTTATCTCATGCACTGAACAATGCTGGTGTGGTGTTTCTTAGTGCAGTTCAAAGATATGTGGGAAGGTGCGTTAACTTTTTTTGCAAAAGCAGGAGAGCTTGTTTCGAGTGGTGAAGACCTTTTCAACGTTAATCCTATTAGCTACTTTTCTGAGACAATGGGAGAACTTGTAAATGTAAGGTAAAACTACATGTCCAGTTGGCCTGTCCCTGGTTTTTGTTGTACAGTTCACCGTTTTTCTTGGCTATGAGGAAGCTCTCAGCGATCGACGTTAGTAAGGTACTGCCTAGGGTACCCTGCTGATGTTAACCTTGGGAGTTGTGCTTTGAAGATTTCTTATATAGAATGTTTTGTATATTGCTTTAGTGAATAGTTGAGACAGACTATTATACCCCTCTTGACCAGCTTGGAGTGCGCCGAGTTGAACGTAGGAGCGTCTTCCTTTCCTGTGATTTATACGCCCAGCATACGTGGTGGTTTAAATGCCAGAATCTGAGGGATCTCTCCTTCGAAAGCTCGTGTGTCACATTCAGTCGATCCATGCAGTCTTCAAAACTGGGTCTAACACTGGCCACTTTATTTGAGAACTTGCTATTTTCGATGTCCAGAAGGATCAAGTAATCATCGACGTAACAAAATATTTCACGACTTTTGAGGTATCTAAACATATTGTGAACAGTGTGTCATCGTAAGCGAGACACAAGTCACTGAGAACCGGTGCTATACATGATCATACTCAAATTCCCTTTTCTTGCACAAACGTTTGACCTTCTCATGTGGCAACGGTGAATTGTAGATAGACGGTGATTAGGCATATTAATTTGTTTTGGGAGATACACGAAGTAGTTTGGAAGGCGATGACACTGAAATAGTTTATGCTTTCTTCCACGCCTCGTAAAAGACGGTCTTCGGGTAGTCCGTAAAGAGGTATTTTACGTGAATTAGAAAGCCTTTTAGGTTATTGTCACTATTCTTGATTATGAACCTTATTATTTCATTGGAGCTTTTGACTAAGCTTATGAGTATATTAATTTTTGCTTGGAGACATATAGGCAACTGACTTTTGCCGGTTCCCTTCCCGGAGATTAAAATCGGAGGGGCAATCAAATTTGCGGGTTTTTGCACTGGAAAATAATTTAACACTTAAAAGCTTGCTGTGGTCCATGTACAAGCAAAGTTGTTTTAATTCAAGCGACCGGCAAAGTGTTCTTGCTTCCTTCTTAATCTCACATAGGGAAATGTCGTCAAGGCGTTGAAAAACGGATTGAATGGCAAAGAGGGATTTCGCTCCAAATATGCCGTGGTGTATGAGCACAAAACCCGCCTTTCTTATCCGCTGGCATAAGAGATGGTGATCTCCTGTAAATAAGTCACATCCTTCTTAGTTGGTGTAAAAGAAGCTGTTTTTGTTTTTGTTTTTGTTTCTTTTTCAAGTAGCAGGTTGACTTTTTCAGAGGTGATTCGGTCACATTCAGCCTCAGGAGCTTGGCGCGACACTTGTCGGACAATCAGTAGGTTCTGCGCCGGCATTTTTGGTTCTACTGCGAATCTGGGACCAAGAGAAGTGAGGACGGGCTGCACTGTCTGAGGTAGATGAATGCCCCTTTAATGTGCCGATGGTCGCTCGGAGCCCGCACTTTTTTTTCTTTTGTAGTTAAATTGCGGTGATTCTTCAGTGCGTTGTGTATGCTTTGTTTTGTGTGTGTGCTAATTGTGAGCTGCGTGTGTGGTAATTTCGTGCCATGCAAGTCGGTCGAATACTAACTCGCTATTTGAAAACAAAATGTAACCCTGCCAATTTTTGTTTATTTTTTTGTTTTAATCTTTTCTATTATTGTGTCTTTCAGACTTGCCAAATGACACCTTTGGGTAATTTTTTGAAGCATCATGTCAGTGACGAAAACAAGCACACTGAATACAGCGGGCCATATGAAGACGCCACTTTGCCCGCGTAATCTTGCCTTCTGTTTAGTGTTATTGATTTGTCCAACTGTTTATTAAGACGCTCAAGAAATAAAATACTTTGACTAGCATATCTACCCAAATCTACAATAACAACATCCACGTGACCGAGTAAAAAGCAGGTAAAATTATTATACCAACGGACAAAATGACCACGTGTCGTAAACTACATTTTATACAAAAGTTTACAAAATTGAAAGCCCAAATGAAAATATGCCAAAAACGAAAACTATGATCTATGCATATCTTGCATATATTCGGACTATGAATAAAACAATGCAAACGGTAAACAATTCGAACCTGCATAGTTCTTTTTTCCCAAAGAAACATACTAATTCAGACTATCACTCTAAAAAAAATCCTGTACGTCTACTTTTCCGGAACTCTCGGAGATCCAATCACCTCAACTTACGGAGGTATTCAGCGAATGACGATGGCGAAACATGTGTTTAGACCAAAAAACGCAGTCTGAGTTGTGAAATTAAGCAATGCAAAACCTCACGCTTGCATTGCTTAATGTCACAACTTAGACTGGGTTTTTTGGTTTAGACATATGTTTCGGCATCGTCATTCGCTGAGCTGCCTGTAAGTTGTCTGATTGGCTCTCCGAGTGTTGTGCGGGAAAGTAGATGCTCGAGGCTTTTTTTAGAGTGTAGTATGATACAATATCAAAATAATATTTAAATGTTTATATCCGCTGAATAAAGTTTGTGACCCGTCGCATCTCGCGAATATTTTCTTTTATTAATCATTTAGTTATGGATCTTTCTCAGTGTTTGGCTTTTTTAAATGCGATATTAATCGGGAACGCATTAAGGACTCATGAAAAGTGAAAAAAAAATATTGTTACCAAAGAGTTTCAACTTAATAAATATAATAAGACCTTCTTCCGCTTTGCTGATGACTGAAGGGTGAAGGGAAATATTTTAAAAACAGTTTAGAGGTCCACAAAAACGCTGGGCCATCGTGTAGTGAAGTAGTATTACAGCACTTTCTTCTTGCCAAACTTAAAAAACGCGATATCACCGATAATATCGGTTTATTGATTGTCAACTAATTTCTACAGCAATGACTACTTTTTTCAATTGGGCACTACTAACTATGATACCTGTGCTATACTTCGTTCATCCTACGATGGACTAAAGACCAAAGCCACGGGCCGCCAGGTCCAATCACGTTCCACGCTATACTATGGCATGCTTAACATTGATTAGAAATGGACGAATGATGTTCGAATCCAAAAGCGCGGCATCCATTTCTATAGCTTCGACACTGAAAGAGTCTATATGTCATGGCTTTCTTTACAATGTAAAATTTATGAGTCATACAGTGCTCTTAAATTCGAACCACTGACCAAACGTCCCCTCATCAGTGATCCCAGACGCGGGCACCGATACGTGCATCGACGCGAAATACCGCACAATTTCTAAGTGGCTCGTGATTAGATCTGTCGGTCTGTAGCTTTTGCCTTTACTCCATCGTAGGGTGAGACGAAGTATAGGTGTTCCTAATGCATAGAATGAAACTGGCGAAATTACAAAATGCATGAACTGTTCAAATGTAAAAAATAATTATGATAATTGTTGCACTTAGTTAACGACAACACACTTGTAGCGCATTGTTTAAACATCTACAGTATATACGTTTGCAAGCATGGGTTTCCGACTGTGCCCCATGGGTGCAAGCACTGCATCTTCCGTGTGATCACACCAGGAGGAACATGGCGGCCGCCAGACGCCTTGTTTGCTATCGCCTACAAATAGAAGCAAAACTTCTGCGGCATCTTTTAAAGCATATTAAATCCAGTGTTTTTAAACGAAAACTTCAACAACACATAGCTTCGAAGTCAAACACATTATTAACTCTACACTCCAACTCAGATTCAAAATTAGCGCATTTAGCTTGTAGAAACGTAATATTTGGTAGCACAACATTCCTTGCGAGCACATCTTTGCCAAAAAAAAATTTAAAATAAAGTTGAGAAGATTACAACCCTGTAACTCAAAAAACGCTGTCTCACAGATCATGTTACAACGTGTAAACTCAAAAACCGGCCATCTTTGAAAACAAAAGGACCTAACTTAGCTCACAACAAACCAGCTGCTTAATTTGTGTCGAGCAGAGTTTTGCAATAAATTATTAAAGCAAAAAGCACATCTAAGTTCACGTAAAACTGGCGTAATGTATTGTTACGTCGAAACGATCTGATCAAAAGAAGCAAAAAATCAAAGAGTTAGTCTGAAAAACGGTATGCCATAGGATGGCACTTCTATCTGGTCGACTTTAGAACGATAGAGACCATAAACGGCGACATAATTCACTAATCTCCGCCGCTGTGGTTTGTGCTTTTGAAGAACTTCCGTTTCTTCGGCGTCCGGGGCTCGCTTGTCCATTTGCATGCTGACAGTTGTGATGGCAGAACCTTTTTCAGAAACAAAACAGTATTGACAAAATTAGAACTGACCAATTCTGAATTGAACTCTAGGAGCTTCTTTGAAGACATATAGGGGATTAAAATATAGTAACTTCTGATTAATTTGCAAAAACCGCTTTCCGACATATACTCAATTTTAGAGATGTTTGCTAATTAAAGCAATTCTAGATAAATTTATGAAAACCAGCTTCTATTGTGGACTCTCTATTTTCTTCAACAGATGGAAGGTAAACCCTACAACTTCGGATATAGCCTCATGATAGATAGAATAAAATTATAACTATTTTACACCTTTTAACATTGCCCTAAATGTTTGATCTAGTAGAATAGCACTATAATTCGTCTTAGCCAAATCTGTCTCGAAGTTCCATTGAGAGTATTTTTTCGCACGCTCTACTCCACCCAACAATTCATAGTATCACAATTTGCGACCGCCTCTAGAGCTACAAAGGACCTGTTGCTTCGTTGTGGAGTTGTTTTTGTTTTGGAAGAGCCTATACCCTGCTACTATTATGAACAAAGTAGTGGCGCTTAGCTGTCAGTTAACATATTCGAAGCATACGCTTTAATGTTATAATTGGAGTCAACCAACCAACCAGACAGATCTCTGTCAAATGTTTACTTTTAAATCTTTACGCATTGACTTCGGAGAGGAGACAGCGCAGCTCGCTAAACGGTATGTGAATATTGCTCGCAGCATCTCTATTTTCAAGACTCATCTGGACTTTACGGTGGCCTGCCGGGACTCCCATGTGGTTCCCCAAAGCCTTCGCATTAAGCGCCTCGTTCATACGCCGGAAGGACACAAGATCCTCGAGCAGGCTGAGCGCCGTCTCATTAAAGCCCGCATCCACGAGTGCCAAGCTACTTTAAAGAAAAAGAAACTGGACCTGTTTTTCACTCGACGGCAGCTAGAATACAGCATTCCAGACGTATTCCCATCCTTACAGTCTTTCGCCGAAAGTGTCGCCTCCACTGCTGCTAAAAAACAGCAAGTATCTCAAGGCAAAAAGTTTTCGAGACTGCAGAACAGACAAACAACACAACGCAGCACCAACACCGCTAGTTTTGTCACGAACCTCTCGTCCAGGCTACTCTCCCCTTGTGAAATTAATGTATTAGCCAAGGGTCATGGGTTTAACATGACCACAACGAGACCGCCTTTGCCAAAAATGGTCGCAGCCCTTGAAGACGGCATTGCGCACATAAATCCAAGCTCTCGCGAACGGACCCGACAAAAGGTGATCGGCATCTTGTCTAAGATACCGCAACATCAACAGCACAACCTACCAAAGGACGAGGTAAAAGCACTTCGAGCGCTTCGAGAAGATGACAAGATTGTGCTCCTTCCAGCCGACAAGGGCAACTCGACTGTCGTCTTAGACCGTGATGACTACGAAAAAAAGGTTCACAATCTTCTTGATACTTCCGCTTATAAAAAGCTGACAAAGGACCCGACATCACAAGTCCAGGCAAGAATGAACAAAGTTCTAGCGGACATTTTCAAGAAGCACCCTGATTCAAGAAGCCTCCACCTGCGACTACTCTGTAGGAATGGATCTGCTCCAGGCTTGTATGGTCTACCAAAGATTCACAAGCCTAGCGTTCCTCTTCGCCCTATTGTAGATTTTACCACCTCGCCACTTCGTGCTCTTTCCAACTATCTTCATCGCACCCTTTCTCCTCTTGTGGGAAATACGACGACCTATGTGCGCAATTCCAGTGATTTCATAGAGAAGGTTGCGCAATTAAAGTTGAGCGCTGAGGATACCATGGTATCGTTCGACGTCATCTCGCTCTTTACAAGTGTTCCTGTTCCCCTGGCAGTCGCCACAGCTAGGAACGCTTTAGAAAAAGACAAAAACCTCAGCGACAGAACGAACCTCAGCGTGGACGAACTGTGCCGCCTCCTTGAGCTCTGCCTCGACAGTACATATTTCAGCTTCAAGGGGGAGTTCTTCAAGCAGACCAGTGGAACCGCGATGGGTGCTTCCATCTCCGTCACCACGGCAAACCTCTGCATGGAAGCTATTGAACAGAAGGCACTGCAGTCATTATCGACACCACCCAAGATTTTCTTGCGGTACGTAGATGACTGCTTCTGTGTCCTTAAAAAGTCTGAAGTGGACAAATTCCTGGCGCATCTCAACACCATCGAGCCGGCCATCCAGTTCACTGTGGAGCGCGAAAAGGACGGCACCTTACCTTTCCTGGACGTGCTATTAAAACGGCAAAAGGAAGAACTAAAATTCTCTGTATACAGAAAACCGACGCACACTGGACGCTACCTCCAGTTTGAATCCAGCCACCCAGCCAACCACAAGGCGTCGGTGGTCAGGACACTGTTAACTAGGGCAAAGACCATCTGCTCATCAGAAGAGGACAAAAGAAAGGAGGAACAAACTGTCATTGCCGACCTTAAAAAAAACGGCTACACGAGCAGCTTCATTCATCGCGTTGCTCGCCGTGTAGGCCGAAACCAACGACACGTGCAGCAACAGTCAAGTGCGAATTCCCGCCCCACCTCGCGCATCAGCGTTCCCTACATCAACGGAACAAGCGAGGCACTGGCACGTGTGCTTGCTAAAGAGGGTATACAACTAGCGCACACACCTGTGTCTACCCTTGGACGACTCATGCCACGCCCAAAAGATCGCCCTGGTAAAGAAAGAGCCCAAGGCGTTATATACAAGATTCCTTGCGGGGTTTGCGCGGCCACATACATCGGCGAAACAAAGAACTATAAAGAGAGAATCCGTCAGCATAAAAACGACGTGCGCAAGTTTGATCACGAGCGTAGCGCGGTCGCCGAGCACTGCGACGTCATGGACCATCCTATCGACTTTGACAACGCATGCATACTTGACGTTGAGACAAATCCTCGGAAAAGACTGTTCCTCGAATCATGGCATATTCAAACAACGCCACAGAACATTAATAGGACTCTCGGAGCTCTACCATCCGCCTATGTGAACGGGCTTCGTCACTTTATTGAAAAGGCACAGCCGTAAAAGAAGAAAACCAGACACCCGCCGTAGAAGAAGAAGAAAAAAGACACTGCTCCTCAACGGCCATAGCCGTAGTCGCCCCTGAAGAAGAGGCCGAATTGGTCTTGAAACGTAGGGTCCCTATAGAAGGGCTTGGTTGGTGTTCGAATTTTTTAATAATTTACATATTATTTTTTGTTTTTCTCTGGAGCATGCAGTATTACCAAATGACTGGAAGACAGCAAAAATAATTCCGATACATAAAGAGGGTGACTGGAGTACAGCATCAAACTTTAGGCCAATATCTTTAACTAGCACCACGTGCAAATTGCTAGAGCATATTATTTTTACACATATTTCATGTCACTTAGATAAGCATAACCTAATATATAGAAATCAGCATGGGTTTAGGAAATCACTTTCGACTACAACTCAGCTCATTGAATTTACGCATGACTTGGCTGAAGCCATTAACGAGAGGGGCCAGACTGATGTAATATACTTAGATTTTTCTAAGGCGTTTGACACGGTGTCTCATCCAAAGCTGCTGGCAAAACTTTCCAACATACTCAAAAACTCACAAATTATAAATTGGATAACCGCGTATTTATCAAACCGAAGCCAATATGTTCACTATAACAAAGTTGATTCGGACAAAGTGCTCGTTACTTCAGGAGTGCCCCAGGGTTCCGTACTTGGGCCACTTTTGTTTTTGATTTACATTAATGACATTCCAACCAATATTGATGTCCCGATTAGATTGTTCGCTGACGACTGTATTATATATAAAACAATAAAAAGCCATACCGACAATCTTACACTGCAGCAGGCTTTGGATGAGATACTGTGTTGGACTAAAAAATGGCAAATGAAGCTAAATTATTTGAAAACAGCCGTCATGACAGTGTCCTGTAAAAAAAAGCCAGTTCAATTTAGTTACTTACTTGATGGACAACCAGTAAAGCGGGTCGAGGAGTACAAGTATTTAGGACTTCTTTTTAACAATAAACTGAACTGGAACCAGCATTTAGAACTAACGGTTAACAAAGCGAGGGGCACTTTGTTTGCGTGTCGTAGGAAATTAAAATTTGCTGATTTTGACACTAAACTTATTGCTTATAAAAGTTTTATTAGGCCTGTGCTTGAATATGCTAGTTCAGTGTGGTGCCCTTTCACACAAAACGGTATTAACAAGCTTGAAAGTATCCAAAAGTTAGCTGCTCGGTTTATTTTTAATGATTATCGTAGAGAAACATCGTCCACTGAATTAGTTATTAGAGCGAAGCTTCAACCGTTGCAAATGAGAGCGAAAATTGATAGATTAAAATTGCTGTTCAATATCCTTAATGGCACTCTTCATGTTCAAAGCTCTAACTATATACAACCATTATCGACCGGGTCCTCACGTCTAAACCACACAAGAGCGTTAAAACAATACAGGTTCAAAAACGACTGTTTTAGATATTCTTTTTCCCTCGGGCAATTCAAGAATGGAACGAGTTACCAAATGATGTCGTCGTCAACACAACTGTTGCTAATTTTGTATCTGCTCTTGAATTTATACTTAATTGAGTTTTCATTTATAAATCTGCATCTTGTTTACATGTTTGTACCCACTCCTACCATGGCTCCTTGAGTGGAGCCAGTAGTATTCCTAAATAAATAACTAAATAAACGAATATGTCACACTTCTAAGCGGCTTTGTTTGTAGGACTTGCCGCGCTTTTTTCCGCGTCCAATTTTACTCAAAACTAAATTAATCACAATCTGAGATAAAGCACAACTCGAGCGTTCTAAGCGACTGGTGGCCGCTAAAAAACCGCCCGGTCCGGGAATCAGTCCCGGGACCTCTCTACCAACTGAGCTAACCACTGAGCTAGCCATAAGTACGGTAAACGTAAATCTCTACACTAGAGACCTCTCCAAAATCCTCATATCTAGCATTGAGCCTCCGGATTTGGAATCGCGATATATAAACACGAAAACGGATCAATGCAATATCTCAAAACACGTTGCACTTTACACAAACAGCTTCAATTATTTGATCTTAGTGAGGTAAAGGTCGCTTCATAACTGTGAATCTTGACAGAAATTAACGTTTATTCATGGAGTATAATCCACACCCCAAAAGGACACTGCCGTGATAAATGCCAACAACCTCCCCACGGTTCAGCAAAGAAAGAACATATAATGCTCACTATCATGCGGGGGTTATGGACAACTGCATTTCTTCTCGGATTGAGAAAGAATAAAGAAACTTGAACGTTGTATAAATCATAACGAATTTCAAAAAAAGAAAGAAAAAGTTGTTTACAGCTTCGCATAAAGCAATATGCGTCATATGAAGTGAAGGAACTGCAGCAGCAGGAGGAATGACGTTAGAGAAAGAAAGTGCAGGGAAAAATGAGGAACGGTTACCAGTAAGTTTAGTACTTCCAAAAGTAATGATATTACCCTTGCGATTACTTCCTAACGAATGTGTTGATATAATTACAAAATTACTCCAAGTGTAGTCGATTACAAGTAATTTGATTACTTGTGTTGAGTATCGTGGAAGTCTGCCGATACCTCATTAGCATAATAATGGCGCGGTTTCACAAAGCAATAGAACCGCGCGGAGTTGGTTAATATGAGAGTGTAAATAATCGTATGCGGCTTTGAAGAGAGTTTTATATAGAATTCATGCAAACAAGCACTATATTCCAAGTGCTAACGCAATAGTAGCTTAAAAGTTTATTTGAAATAGATATTTGGAGATATACAAAATGAATGCAAAAGAGACTTTCTTGGAAACGTGTGGTTCTTGACAACGCAAAGGCTTACGCATCGAAGAGCAGGGATTTTCATTGTCTTTATGGACATAGCTTACAGAGTAAATGTTGTTACAGTATACGTATATCATGGACACACGGGTATCAAAAAGGTATCTACATCCTGCCGCCACATCATGTGTATTTAAGGTTGGGTCATTTTAATAAAAGTGGATAAATATTAATATTATGTGGCATAATGCGTTACCATGCAGAATCCATGAACGGCACATTATGTGCACCTCACGTTTATACGAGTGATCAAAACAAATATAATTTTTGTTTTGTAGGGATGCATGCAATTGGTGATTCTTGAAAACAGTGGCGAAGAGGTTCTAGATATTTCTTGTAAAATATGTCCAAAATGATAAAATAAAATTGTGGTATTTTACGTGCCGAAGCAACGAAGGACATCTGGTACGAACCAGTGGAGGACTATAAGGATTAATTTCGACCAGCTGAGGATCTTTGGACGTGCGACCGAAATCTCGACTACATGGCGCCTTCCCCGCAATAAGCCTGCTTCAGATTGCTGGACCCCTCGGCCGGGATTCGAACCTGCCACCTGGGAATCCGTCGGCCGGCAATTTTGCCTGGGCGCCACCGAGGCGGCTATTATTAAAATGAGGAAGACCTGAAATGCTATATTGTTGAACAATTAATTTTACGCTGCAAAGCGGTTCTAATGATGTGGCCTGTAACTAAAATGGCCCGCTTCGTGTAATGTCATAGTTTACACGTGCGTTTATTGATGGATGTTTCGGCTTCAGAGTTTCTAGTCTTACAGCGACTTTAAGATGTATGCTTCTAAGAGTTCCCTTTTGAATTATACGAGATTTTGTTGTTTTTTTCCTGACAATTTTATGAAAAAGTGGTAATTGCTACGGGAGTACTATTTTCACTGCATTTGTATTGGGCTCGCCAGACCTTGTGTGGAAGAATAGCCGTCGAGATGACAACAGGGTTATTTTTTTTAATTGGTTAATTATTGATAGCTTGATGGTTCACGGTGAAATTGCAAAAATGACGGCATTATACTATTAGAGGCTAAACATATAAAAAACATTTATAAGAGGCGGCCTTGGAGACATTTATCTATCAGTTTTCGTGTTTTTGTCGCTTGATTCCGTAGCTCGATGCAGAGAAAGCACCGCGAGCTCTTTCTACAATCATGAGTAGAAGAGTAACGTGCTGGTCTGTGGCGCCTCGTCGCTATCTCAACCGTGTGCCGTTGGTGCAACCCTCAGAGACACGCTGCCTTGGTAGTAACAACATGACTGAAACAAATACGTCACTCTTCTGAGCGGCGTTGTTGGTAGGACTTCCAGCGCTTTTTTCTGCGTGCAGTTTTACTCAAGATTAAATTAACTACCGTCTGAAATGGAGCACAACTAGCGCTCTCTAACCGACTGCTGTCCGCTGAAAAAATCTCAAAATTCGTTGCCTTTTCACAAACTGCTTCAGTTATTTGATCTTAGTGAGGTAAAGGTCGCTTCATAACTGTGAACCTTGACAAAATAAACGTTGATTCAAGGAGTATAATCGCATTCAAGACACCAAAAAGGACACTGCCGTGATAAATGCCAACAACCTCCCCACAGTTCAGCACAGAAAGAACATATAAATGTTCACTATCATGCGGGGGTTTGGGACAACTGCATTTCTTCTGGGATTGAGAAAGAATAAAGAAACTTTAACGTTGTATACATCATAACGAATTTTTTTAAAAAAAGGTTGTTTACAGTTATGCATAAAGCAATGTGCGTCATATAAAGTGACGGAACTGCAGCAGCAGGAGGAATGACGTAAGAGAAAGAAAGTTCAGGGGAAAATAGGAACGGTTACCAGTAGTTTTAGTACTTCCAAAAGCAATGATATTACCCTTGCGATTGCTTCCTAACGAATGTGTTGATATAATTACAAAATTACTCCAAAGTGTAGCCGATTACAAGTAATTTGATTACTTGTGGCGTTCAGTATCGTGGAAGTCTGCCGACACTCCATTAGCATAATAATGGCGCGGTTTCACAAAGCAAAGAACCGCGCGGAGTAGGTTACCTGAGAGTGTAAATAGATCCGGCTTTGAAGAGAGCTTTATATGGAGTTCATGCAAACAAGCACTATATTCCAAGTGCTAACACAGTAGTAGCTTACAAGTTTATTTGAAATAGATATTTCGAGATATACAGAATGAATGCAAAAGAGACTTTCTTGGAAATGCCTTGAGGACAGCGACACTCGCGTTCACCTACTCGCAGCTTCTCGTTAGCATTTCTACGACCAACCGCCAGGATCGCGACAGTGCAACAGCATGACACTGCGGCTTCTGTGACGTCATTTGTTGCCACTTGGGGACCACTTTTGATGTATGGGCAGCATAGGACGCTAAACATATCAGTCGAAGACGCGCTCCAGGCACCATGTTCAAGCTGCACTTCTGCAGCTTTTTCTCCGGCCTCCCATTCAATCACATCTATTTGTGTGGTAAATCAATAAACTTCGTATCGCATCGTATCGTTATATCGTGAGACGTAAGAAATTGAGCCCGTTTTTGCCTGTCTTCTGCCAGCGGTCCAAGGTTCAACGTCACACATCTGCACCATACCATATACTTTTCCGACACCGACGGCACGTTTTGATGCAGTTCACCTTGACATCGTGGGTCCTCTTCCGTCATCTCGCAGGGAAATTCGTACTTACTAACCTGCATCGACCAGCTTCTGCCGTTGGCCGGAAGCATTTTCCATTCCCAATATCACCACCGAAACAATCGCAAAAACATTCGTCGCATGTTGGATTGCTCGGTTCGGTGTGCCTTCATCTGTATCCACCGACCGATGCAGACAGTTAGAATCGGCGTTGATCCGGAAGCTCATTAAACTACTCGGCTGCTCACGCATTCACACTACAGCATATCGCACCATGGCTAACGGCATCGTATTGAGAGATTCCACCGCACGCTGAAGGCGTCTTTCACAGCGCACGATGACCGTGACCACTGGAGCATCTATCTCCGCTTGGTCCTATCGGGACTTCGAACAGCCCCTCAAGGAAGACCTAGGCTGGAGTCCTGCCCAGCTTGTGTATGGCGCACCACTTCGTCATCCAGGCAAATTCGTCGACCCTTCAGATCAAGCTGTCATTATCGATCCCCCCAGTTACGCCACTCAGCTTACGAATGCCATGCGTGCATGCCCTTCGAGCAACCCCGCCTCGGCTACAGCAACGAAAGCCAACGTATGTTTCTCATGAACTCGGCCACTGCACACACGTATTCGTCCGCCATGACGGGAGTCGCAAGTCTTTGCAGCACACTTACGACGGCCCTTTCCGGACTTATTCAGCACCGCAAAAATATTTTCTTTTGGATTTAAAGGGACTAATAAGACACCGTCTCAATTGATCACAGGAAGCCAGCCCACCTTGATATTACATGCAGCTCCAACTTCAAATGTACAAAGCGCGACTTAGAAATGACATTGCGCGCCTCATTATCCCACATTCCTCCTACATCCACACAGACTGTTTCCTGTCGTAACCCACAGAGGCTCTCCAATCGTCCTCGACGATCCTTTACTTGGGCGCGTACACCACCGCAACTCAGCACCATCTACCGACCTCGTTGCTAGAGGGGAACTACTTGAAGCAGCGGACTGTGCAGAAAGGAAGAGGAGCTCGAGCGAGGTCAAGCTCGGGGACGCGAGCTCAGAACAGCGACAGCTCCCGAACTGATCACACATGTAGTTATAAGGGCTGGGCGTCGGTGAAACATTTAAAACCTGGTTAATCGACACCCTTTAATATGATTAATTAATCGTGTAAACGGTTTTGTTTTATTCATATGCATACTCTTTTAAAAAGTCGAAATTAACTTTATTTTTTTTGCGCTTTGCTCAATTACACATTATCATTTAGTATTTTACAAAGAGAGAAGACTTGACTTGGACGCTGGGTCCGAATACTGACTACAGCCTCTTGCGTTGCTCGAGGGCCCAGTCCCGAGAGAGCGCAGAAAGTGGAACGCTGGGTGGAACGAGTGCCGAGTATTAACTGCCCGCGCTATAACTAAACTATAAAGAAAGACGTGATGGCCTGACGCGCTGGCGAGCGGCTCTACGGTTCGGAGGACCCGGCTGTCCCCATCGTCAGCTGACTCCGGGCCGGCGGTAACCATCAGAGACAGGAGGCTCCAGAAGAGCCAGACGAAAGAAAGAGACGTCTGATCCCGGACGTGGGCTGGTAGCGACTGGCTCACGAGCTCGTGAGCCCCAGTTTATTGACAGAAAAACCCAGGTGGCGCCAGTAATAAAAATAAAAGGAAACATGGCGCCATCTTCTAAACAAACAAGATCGCACAAGAAGATGGCGACTGGCGCCATCTATCGCTTTAATCAAGTTACTACATTGTCCTTGATGTGTAGTTGAGAACAGTCGAGACACTCACACTCACAAATTATTACTTGAGCCGCAGAGGCAAAGATGATCGTTGATATTCTCGGGCATTAGCGAATTCCTTTGATTGTTCAGAACGCGAAACGGGCACTCGCGCGGCGTTAAAGTGACCGGCACACGTATAACCTCCTTCATTTGTTTAGAGCTAAAAATCTCGCCCCTACAGTTTACTTTAGGTCAGAATTTCACATAAAGTTGGCTTCATGTGTACTCGTCCACGTCTGCGTGGTGAAATCGTTAAAGTTTTACTTTTTTGTTTGTTAAAATTTTACCGATTAGCCGGTTAAAACAATTAATCGCGATTAAAGCAGTAATCGATTAATCGGTAGGTGAATCGATCAATTGCCCAGCACTAGTATTTATATTCGTGTAAATAAAGTGAGGAAGGGAACACGGCTTCATTCAAGGCTGTTGTATGTACATATGCGCTTGTGGAAAAGTCGGTGTTTCTTTGGTATGCTACTCTTTGTTTTCTTATTTTCTTGTTTTGTTCGTGAAGGTGCCTGAAACATATAAACGCAGGAATTTGGTCAATAAATATCATCTGTGGTTAGAAACTTCTGCGTCATGTCGTCGCTCGTTTTCGCTATTTTCGGTGGTTGTCGTCTTTTTAGTTTAACCATCCCGAGCTCGTTTGCGCCCTAAATAGTTCTGCATGCTATAAGCTGCGGTAGTTTATTTCCATGGCTCTTTGGACGTGCTGTCGTGTGGTCACTTTTATAGATAACGGCAATAACATCGCATCGTAATTTTGGACGTAATCATTGTTCGACAGTATTCAATACTGAACGCGGTTTAAGCGACGGCGTTTTCTCTGACGCGTTGAATAGCGTTAAGGAGATCGCAGATGTACGATCCAGTTGAGAAAACTTGCATTGTCTTGCGCATTGTTTATTTTAAGGGTATGCGAGAATCGACGAGCTGCGATCTGCGGCCTCTAGCATTTCGAACTAGTGCTAAAAGCTACCGAACAATGGCGAAAAAAAAAAAAAAAGGCGAACAGCGTTTGGTATTTACATGTTTTCGACTTGTTAATTGTTCATCTTTTCAGTTATAACATACCAACTATACTCGAAAACAACATCCTCGAGGGTAGCGCAGAGCGTCGTCTGCTTTTTGCATGAGTTACGGTGACGTCAGAGAGCCGGAGCTCTGATTGGCTCTGATGGAAGGATAGTGGGTAGACCTCAAGGCAGCTTGCTATGAGGTCTACCCACTATCCTTCCAGTCAGAGCCAATCAGAGCTCGGCGTCTTTCTGACGTCACCGTAACTCGTGCAAAAAGAAGCAGACGACATGCTCTCCGCATAAAGCCAGTGCTAGTGGTTGGCGTCAGAGCTGAGCGGTACTCATTACAAGTAATCAAATTACTTGTAATCTAGTACTTTTTGTACTTTTGTAAATATTTGATCACATTCACGAGGAAGGAATCACAACAGTGATCTGATTACTTTGTGGAAGTACGAAAATTACTTGTATTTGCTTCCCGTTTTTAATGGCGGCCTTCGTTAATGGCGCCTTGACTGGAAGTGGAATGTACGGTTGCTGTAGGGACGTGGACGTCTTTTAGGTTTTTATTCTTTTGTTTTTAAGTATTCATTATAACTACGTGCTCGAATTACCTAGTACCAATATCTCACTCGCTTGTACTTGTGTGTGAGTGTTTCTTAATTCCTGTTCCAGTTTGATGCGTGCTATTTTTATTCCTGTCCTTTACGACATTTTGTTAACAGTAATGATTAAACCTGAATATATATTCACCGAAAAAAACCAAGGCATGTTTAGCAGTGTATATATTCACCGATAAAAACCGAAAATATGCATTGAAAATAAAAACAAAACAAAAATGCGCCGAAATAAAAAAAATAATAAAAACCAAAAACGCTGAACCCTTCTTATTGTCTCACGATTCATAGTCCGCAGTTAGTCGAGTCGGTTTCTTTTATCTATTTCTACTGCCGTCATGTACATTCCGTGCAATCGCGACCGGCGCGCGCCGCATGCGGCCGCGCTACCGAAAGGTAGGCAGTGAAACCCACAGCGAAACGAAAACCACGCCGCGGCGATAGATGGTAAGCACATTGAGGTACCTGAGCAGCGTGGTTGCGCGGTGCAGAAAGCATGGCCTGCTGCGTCGTCAAGCGCCGCCACTGGCGATGCGCTTCGTATCTCTGCGGGGACAAAGTTTCACAGTTTCTTCACCTCGCCGATGTTTTATGGGACAGCGACAACGACGGACCCGTGCCATCTTTGACGCGGAGAAATCTTGGTCCCGAGTCATGTCTGTCACTGTGTTGGCACGCCTGACGATTCTACAACTGCAGCTTCGCGCATCTGCGTTTGTGTTCATACAAGTAACGCCTGCACAAGTTAGCGGCGCCGGTTGGACGAACTGACGATGCCATCCCACACTCGCGTGGGTATGCAGTGCCAATTTCGTTGGAGGAATGCCCTCCAAAGAAGTTTCCATCCTCATCGTGTTGATGAGATTTCCGGACCAGTATGACACGGACGGTCCAAAAAGGTCGACAAATATGAGTCTAAGGAAACTACAATAAAACCTGGAATCACTGGACAATCGGCTTTTTGAGTGTGGAAGTTTATGTGGTGTACTTCCTTGTTTGATAGTTCTTTAGATGAATTGAAAATCTTTATTCAGAAAGACGCGCCGGATCATCACCGATATAAAGGCTGAACTGAAAATTTGCTCACCATCCTCCTTATTTGTTATGCACCTTTGATGATAGACTTTCCATGTTTCGCGATAAGCAGTCCAGTTCCCATTCAGTTACGCCGCCTAAACTAAATTACCATTAAGCAATAACTTTTTTTTAAAGAAGGGCGAACAATAATGAACAACTCAACGGCCTGGCAATGAAAACCAAACCTTTATCAAATCAGGTTGATATGTTGTTTGATCCAGCTTCCAGACGGCAAATCCAGCGAGTTGAGTTGATAATTGAGAGCGCTGGAGCTGAATCCCTTCGCCAGCGCCAGTCAACGAAGCGCAATCATCAACTCTTTCACCTGTAAGGTACCGCCGACGACAAATTTCAACGTTCCCAGGGTCAAACCTGGTTCCCATTGTTACGTTCAAATGTCATAAATGTCCAGTCTCCCAGCACTCATTTATAATACGCTGCAGGTTGAGCAGCCGCATCAGATCTGAACGAACGGCACTTTGCGGTCTGCGATGTACGCAACATTTGCTCAATAACAGAGATCCAGAGCTGGCCCATCGCCCAGTTAACCTTTAACATCGGCGATAGTAACCGTAACACCGCCAGCGCACGACAGATCACCACTTCCAGATATCATCACCAGCCAGTTTCACAAACACCGACATAGTAAACGGAATTTCACGACATCGCACGCTTTTGAGAACGCCAACAACCGAATACTTCGTCCATATTCAATAGATCGACGAATAAATAATTACTGGCTGGCTTCATTGCGGCATTATTCAGCGCGGAAAATTCCGGAACTTTTTTCACCGCATCCAGTACCGCCAGCATTGCCCAGTTCAACCACGATACAGCGGAATGGTTTTATCTCTTTGAATCAACCAGCACCAGCGATACATCACCTGGCAGACGGGCCTGCGCCAGCGTTCACCCAGGCCTGGCAATGAATAGGCTTTTGATCGGTGAATGCCAGAGTTGTCGAATACGCCGTCGGCCAAAACGCCAGTTCTTCAAGAGAGTGATGCGCCAGCGTTTCATAGCCCCACGAGCCAGAGCGAACATCAGTTCCAGCAGCCAGACGAGGAAATAACAAACCCCATATTAGCGCTTCCAGCAACAGAGCAACAATGGTAACCACGCGCAGCGTCGTGCCCACGAGAGAATAATTTGTTTAATGCAAAGGTCAAACGTAATGTTCGTCTTGTTCATAACGGTTCCGGCAGCCATTTCTTCATCACGCCCGCCTCAACCATAAAACTTCAACATCGAATGGCTTCAGGTTAAAGACGAGCAGGCAATGCGCATTACTGGATATCAAACCTGCTTTGCAGACGATCGACCACTTTGAACTTTTGCGACATCGCCTGCGCATTCGGCGAGCACACGACCAGCATCTTCAGCCCAGATTTCAGCATAAAGAGTGATACCGCAGTATCATGATCCGTACTCCACTATGTTTAAGGGAGAAAGAATTTGTCCAGACAGACAAGCAACGCAGACAACGCGATATTTGGTCTGCTGGCATCGCTTTTATAAAAACGGGATTCCTTATCCAGTCCAGAATCAACTCACGGAAAACGATCGCCTGTTGCTGGATCCGCATAATAAAACTCAAGAGCCAGCTTTTCACATCTTCGCCACACCGAAAGGCTGAAGGGTTCATCGGTATTAACCCGGATGAACATCGCGAGCCACAGGCGACCTTGACGACCACGCGAAGATAGCCGATCAGGTTGGTCTGCTGCGATATTGCCGCTACGCCCGGGTCGCCAGCCGCCGCCAACTGATCGTTTTTTATCAACACAGGTTTGTACGTTACCTCTGGCTTCCTGCGTAAAGCCAGATTAATCTGCTGCTGGCGTGAGCGCGACGCAGCGTAAAGCGCCGGATGAGGACAACGTAAACCGACAAATACGGGCGTAATGCGGCATTGCGGCGCTGAACAACGCTTCACGGCAACAAACAACTGGCGAAATGCTGACCCAGTTAAACAGCATTAATGCGCAGCCAGCATCGCCGAAAACAACCATACCAGCAGTTCGCCACCGTTAACGAGCAGTCAGCGCCAGGCAGAGAAGAACGCGCTGGCGACATGAAACCGAAGGCTGCGCACGCCTGCTGGCGAAAGGCCAGCGCGGCAGGAGTGAGCGAAGCAATGACGGCTCAACGCCGCAACGGCGGCGAACTGTATTAAAACGGATCACCAGAAGGGATAATCCACCGAAGGCGCGCGCGTCACCAGCCAGCGCAACAAACTGAAAGCAATGCCAGCAGTGGATAATGCCGGGCCGCTGCATACGCTGCGTAATGCAGACGCTAGTCAAGGGCCCACGATGCCAACGTACTGCTGCGCCCCTGCAAGCAGAGTGGGTATCTGGACAAGTCTGGCATTAAGCTACGCATTCGAGCAATACGCAACTGAACGTAAAGGCGG
>JAZHYW010040043.1:0-27317 GCA_037355805.1 Ixodes ricinus
AAAGGCGTTCAACCGCGTGTAACACGAATTTATGTTTTCTCTAATAGAACATGTTAACGTGGGGTCTGGAGTACCAGAAAGACGCAACTAGTCTTATTGTAAACGAGGGTGTAAGCTAAAGTTTTCGCCTTTTCTCTCCTGTACGACAAAGCTGTCCACTTTCGCCTTCGCTTTTTTTTTTTGAGCCGTTTCGTTTAAGTATTATTCAGAATGATTTTAATCCTCGGTTTCCGTTGGAAGCTACTGAGGTGCGTATTACACCGAAGCTGTAGATGACTCCTTGGTCGGGTATTTTCGTCTCTGTCGATAGAACAGTCGTCAACAGATAAAATAGTTGACAGAAAACCCACGCGCGCGTCCTATATGTTATCATGTGGTTTTAACACTTGTTTCAATAAGAAAACCACAAAACAGGTGTCAAAATCACGTAATAAGCCTCCTCAATGGCTCCGGGGCGGGAGCGCCGGCCAGCAGATCCCAAGTGGCGGTTTCGAATCCCGGCCGAGGTGCCCGCAATCTGACGGAGGCTTAATGCGGGGAAGGCGCCGTGTAACCGAGATTTCGGTTGCACCTAAATATATCCCCAGGTGATCCAAATAAATCCTTAATCTGCCGCTGCGGCGTACCAGATTCCCGTTATTGGTTTGGTACTGAAAACCCCAAAATTTGACTTAAAACCCCGTGATAGATGATGAGGAAATAACGCTCCCCGCATGTGTTTTTTTTCTTTGTAAACATTGCGGTTGCATATGCTGCCGCGGCAACGGCGGCGTACGGAGTCTTCCATATAAAAAAAGGTGTTGGTACAGTGCATTTCATTTGCTTTCGTAAATCGTTTGGTATATACCCTTTTGCTGTTTAGAAATATAAACTGCCGCTTGCGTCCCAAGAGACTTCCGTCTTTGCACCGTCTTTGCAAGCCCGTTGAGCTTGCTTATGTCACCAGTGCTGAACAGTATAAATACTAGAGGGACCACAAAGTTGAAGATTTAACGAGGGCCTTCGGATTTACCATATTGCATCTTGGAGGAGACAAGATGGTTTACTAGAATACTTAAAACACTTTAACATATCTCGCACTCATTCGTGCTTTTTGACATTCACCTGGAGAATTGGTGGTTGAACGTTTCATCTACATTGAGCGCAGCGGATTTAAGGTGACCTCGTTGCTATAGAAACTCGTCGTTGAACTTTTTCCAAACCGGAACTTCTCTGGGACGTCAAAAACTTTAGCATCACTTGTTGGCGTTTGCAAAAAAGAGGGTCTATAGTGCATTCGGCAATCGTTGCCGACGATACCGCAGCTTCGCTGTCCGATCACCCTAGCAGCGTGGATTGGAGCCTGACTTTTCTAGTATACGCGAATGATGTAAGGATTTTTTTTTTGCGTAGACTCCGAGAGTACTAAAGGAGCCGTGGAGCTTACAGAAATTTTTTACAAAATATGAGTAACTCCGTCAACTGGGATAAGTGTTTGGGTCTTAGCCATGCCAATTAGCCTTCAACGCCGGCTTTTCTTAAACGTGCTTGTATGGAGTGAATCGCCACCCCGTTATCTTGAAGTTACCCTGGAATACTACCGCAAGAATTGACGACTATTGGCGCGATCAGGTTGAAATTTCGCGCGCAAAAGCGACCAATTTGGGAGGCTATGACATGTCTAGCTTTGCACGTGCATCGGCTTGCAATGCGTTTCTTGCCGAAAATGTGTGGTATGTCTTGCAGGTGCTTCACTGCTCACGAATAAAAACATACAACGTATGTACCGTGTTTTTGCTGTATTTAGTTGGTGCTCGGATTGTGAACGTACGATGCGTACCAAATATATTTCGTAAAGAGAAGATAAGGAAGTGGAGGCGAGGACATAGGTGTATTAGAAAGAGGTTTTTGGTGCTTATCGGTTTTTAGTCACGCGTTTCTCACACGAATACGTTTATGGTGTGTAGCGCAAGCGACAAACGAAGGATTTAATTGATTTGCTTTCTGCGATTCGTCTGTATCATTTTCTGTAGAGTCCAGGCCCAGGGTGGGATATTCTTAAGCGAGTCAAGCGAATGGTGGCACCACCTAACCTGGGTTGGACAGAGATACACTAAATCTTATTTGGAATTACAAATACTGGGATACATGATGAAGGCAGCGAAAATACTGATACTGATATACAATCATAGAAGAGTATCGCGATACATACCTGAAATACATTTCAAGATATAAAAGTATTAGGAAACACAAACACATGAATACATTTTGCCGAAGGAGTAATACTAAATATTTTTTTATGTTTCTGGGATGTAAACTTTTGTATTACCAGCAAAACAGTTTTTTCAAGCACAAACTAAACAACGCTCTGATACATATTTTATCAGTTCGTATGGAAGCAATACAAAAATAAACGTAAAGATAACACTTTCACTGCTTCTCTCGACTACTCTTTGGTGAGACGTAACTTATTAAATAGCGTCAGTCAGTCGCTGCCCATTTGGCAGCGGCTGACGCCTTTCTAAAACGTGTTTTAAAAACGACAGCTTTTAAATGCATATTTATTTCATTCATTGATCTCAGGATGTGGTTGTAGCAAATCTGATACATTTTTATTTATGTAGTAAAAATAGATAAAATATATTGTGAAGTTGTTCGTCTGCCTTCGTTTTTGTTTTGCGCTTAAACGTTGGCAAAGATAATATGATGCAGCATAAAGAGAAAACTAAGAAACAAAGCAATCTGAAATCATCAGTTTTGGCGAACAATTCAGACTGCAAAGAGTGGTAATATTTTAGCATGTATGGTGCTCTAATGGCAGTCAAGTAATTATTACTGAAGCTGCATTTAAATGGTTGTTTCATCTGAACTAATCCTCTCGCATGTTTTCAATATCTCTGCCCAATCAATAAAAACAAAATGCCACGTTTTCGCTCGCCTAATAAGTTATTGTAACTAAACAATCATCTAAAAAAACATGTTTGCGAGAAAAAGTGTGATAGCACTTTTCCTCGAGACATAGGAAAGTGAAATGAGATACAATATCATGCTTCGTTCTATTATCCACACAATCTAAAAAAAAAGGCATGTCAGCTCGCTATCCTGCAGAACACGGATAACAGCCAATCACGGCAAACAGCAGAACAGTCCCAGCGCATTACCAATCTCATATTACGACTAGATCAGAAAAATGTGCGACGTGCACATAGACAATGAGCCAATAAAACATCATGCGCATTGTCTCTGCGAACTTGTCATTTTTTGTTCTGGTCGTGTACTAAGCTTCGCCATTCTCTGATTTCCTTCTTTTGTTCGACATGATTTGTCGTCTCGTGTTCTGCAGGAAAGTGAACTCACAGTACTTTTCTGAGACGTGCAAAGTTTTAGGCATTCACAGTTGTCTTCAGTTTTATTCTAACAAATCCTGCTCCTCTCTCCCAAAGGCATCTATTCACATGCGCGTCAGTGGTGTGCATATGTTTGTGAAACAATTATATCTATATATTTTGTAAAATGTATATTTTATTTCCGCGGAAAAGCGAATAAACTGGGGATGCAAAGAACAGAAGATATTCTGAAAGTGTTTATTTCCTAAAAAAAAACCCAAAACAAAACCTATCCCTCTTCATAGTTTCCTGAAGGATTAACTAAATCTAAGAACCGAAAGCATGAAAAGTTAACGTGGGGTTAGGT
Source organism: Ixodes ricinus (assembly GCA_037355805.1). Classification (NCBI taxonomy): domain Eukaryota; kingdom Metazoa; phylum Arthropoda; class Arachnida; order Ixodida; family Ixodidae; genus Ixodes; species Ixodes ricinus. Next base: position 3,673 of record JAZHYW010040043.1, read on the forward strand.
GGCGTTTCTGAGTCAAAGAACAAAACGCAACGAGTTTATATGCAAATTATTGATAGTTTATTCACGATAAAATTATAAAAAAGGTTAGCCACCATGAAATTACGGAAAAGCAAGGGAAGTTTGTGAAGCGGAAGTGGAAGTTGTGGTTGGCACGCGGAGTCAAATGTAAAACTGAAAACTGTCTAGGAAGTTTAAGTTCCTAGCAACGTACCTTAATAAATTAAGTCATTCACGTTTATTTATCAAACTAACGCCACAATAAGTTTCATTCTTAGGATTGGGGACAAGAAGTTGAGATGTGCTAATTAAAGTAGAGGCGCTCATTTTGTTTTTTTAAGATTTGCTTACCCGGCGTTCAATCTCGTTACCCGACTAACATTCCGGAGGCCTCAACTTGATGAATGCATGAACACTAAATCTCAATATGATATCTGAGCTGACGAATAAAACATATATGGCAGGAAACTGGCAACTATAAAAAGTGCTTTACAAGGCGCAGATGTTACCATGAAGAACTATCATTAATTCAAATATAAAGAAGTGCTTCAAAAAGGCGCAGATGTTACTATGAAGAACTAAAATGAGTGCACCTGTTTGTCATTTCGCTGCAGACAGACTGAGACAACATTGCGGAAAGCAAACTGTTAATTACTTAAAATTACTTACGTTCTTCGTGAGTGGCTCCAACGAAGATATTGTGCACCATCTTTCTGCTTTGTTTCATCGTTCTAGAACTATAGTCACGAGACAAAGCTTAGCTTGAAGCTTGGTCGTGCATTTTTCGCATTGCTCACATGCATCTGTAGACATCTACTCTTGAAACCTTTTCAAAAAGGGCAGTGTATACGTGGGCTTCGGTATTCCAAGTGCGGTACAAACATTCGGAAGAAAAACGTGAACAAGCTTCAATGCCAGGTTAAGGGTGGGCTTGAAGCGACACTTCCAATAGCGACGAAAATTATTCAACCAAGAAAAGTGAAGGCCTCATTAAGTAGCTACAGACATGTACAAGTTACTAAAAAAGTAATTAAGTTAAGTCACTGAGTATTGACGTCAAAAGTAATTTGGGTAGAGAGAAATTACTCAAATAGTTGATAAAATTACTAATTACCGTAAAAAGTAGCGAATTACTTTTGAAGCTACTTTTCAAGTTACTTTTATATAATTTTTTTATGGTAAAAAGAAAGTACAGAGGTTTTGATCCGTTAGCGAAATTGCGCAAGCAAAATGTGAATCGGCTTGTTTTTTTTGTTTTTTTTTCCACAAAACTGGTTATGCTTCTTTGTGCCTAATTATTTTGTACTTTCTTGTTTGTTTGGTCAATGATGTACTGCGAACGTATCATTTCTACTTTGAGGTTTAGCACTGTTTGAGCTTGACTTTTTAGACAGTGTTTGCTTGTTTACAGTGTTGCGTAAAGTACATCTAAAAAGTACTTGAAGTAAAGCACAAAGTAAATGAGAGGTTATGTACTTCATGTAAAGTAGTAAGTATACCGGGTGCAATGTACTTGAAGTAACGTATATAAATATAATATATTTTAAGGTAAAGTACTAGCACTTTTAACACAATCTTTCATGATGCCCTTTCATTCCCTATAGTGTTTCAACTGGTATGCATTGCTCCATAGGTGCATCAGTTTTTACGGAAATGGCAGCAAATATTGTTTGCGTGCCATTTCCGTAAAGTGTCAAGTTGCCGCAGAGTAGTTGTTTTACTCTCGCTGACGAGCTATTTGACACAATCAACTTATAATCCACTTATTTCAATCGGTCTTACAGCCGCCATTAGTTCACTCAGAAAAATGACCACATGACGTCTCGAAACAGCGCGTTTTCGCACGACGATACCGCCATTTATTGTTTTCAAATTCGGAGAATGTACATTAAGTCGTCGGGAGTTTTACTTTCCTCGAAAAATATAAGTACATGTTCAGAAAATATACTTCAAGTAAAGTACAATTTTTCTAAACAGTAGTACCTTTAAGTACCATGACCATGGAGTACTTCCCAACACTGCTTGTTTGTTATTTTTTATATAAAAACATTGAGGGAATTACTACAGATTTCTCAAACGATCTTTGAATCATTGAAGATCTGCATATTCTGAGTTTTGGGTAGGAAAGGCAGCGCAAAAAGGTCACTCTTGCGTTGCCTTTTAGTACGCGATTCTTCGAGTACAGCACAAAATACGGGAGCACCAGACCAGATGAGTTTCAGAGCAGGTGCGGCATTTTGTGGCCTCCTTTGAGTGAGGATGCGGTGTGTGCACCTCCTGTAGTGGGCGAGAGTTTCTACGTTGGGTAGAAGCGGGACCAGCCCTTCCTTCAAATGAGTCAAGTCTCCTTGAGCTTCGGCACATAGAGAAACGACAGTCTTCGGCGTTAATCCCGCAGTTACTCGGCCTCCTCTTGCGTCGTGTCTGTTCGCTCCGCGCGCTCGTAGCAGTGTTGTTGCAGTAAAGGGGGGGGGGGCGCTTGTGGGAAATTTCGGGGGGGTTTCGGACTCTCCAAACCATCTTCCCCCCCCCCCTTTCCTACGCCACATGCTTCCCCCTCGTTGCAGATAAGAGGTGATGTTCCAACATGTTATCTCCTTTGTGCAGGAATGTTTGTTGATAGGCAAAACAACTACTAAAATTCGAAAGTAATTTGTAACTTGAGTAGAAGTTACTCAAAAGAAGTAATTAAAGTAAACTACTAACTGCCGAAATAAAAACGTAATTGAAAGTTACTAAACAACTCAGAAAAGTAGTTAAACTACAGTCACTTGAGTAGAGTAGTTGAACTACGTACAAGTCTGAGTAGCATATGCTTCCATAAAAAATAAGGAAAAAAATAGGGTTACTAAATCAGATTTCATGAAGAGATGTAGTTGTTTCGGCGATGTTTGGTGACTTCAATTATATATGTGCCTTGCTGTCGAACAATTGATCTGTTTGCAGTGCGTTTGTATTTATAATGTACAAGCGCCTCACTGGGTGCGCTTTTTTAATCTGAGATACCTCTCGTATTTGTTTTAAAACGCTAAAGGTACACAATTTCGCTAACCAGCACATGTCGTAGGAAATGACAGTGAAACTCTATTTAGGTTTTAGAAATAAAAACCCTGTGTTGCCTTGAAACATTCTACCATCGTCCTGTGCAGGTTTAGGTACTCCGAAGTGCGAATCCTCGACAAATTATTACCGCTAATTCTGAAAAGGCCAAACCATACCTTCCCTCTTTTTGACACATAACGTGTCACATCACTGACTCCGAACAGCTTCCAGTTTAGCAGTCCAGTGATGAAAGATCATCACACGAGTCCTGCATTTACATTTGTCTGAAACCCCTGCGTTCTTTCATTGCATGCAAACCCCAGCGACACCTAGACGCAGTACTCGTGTCATCACTGCTCAAGCACGAGACCTAGATGAACTCTGAAGCTACACTAATGTCAAATTCGTGTCCAGTGCTAACCTGCGGTAGGTAACCTAAACAAACAGAAAAAAATACAACACTACGTCCTTCTCATAGTCTCATTCACACAGCGATGTAGAGTTCGGGTTTGTTATGTTGGCGTTGTTTAAATTTGAATCGAGTAGACCCCAAGTAACTTTAACAACGCCGATTATATCGCTTGGGATTATAGCTGAACGAGGCAGCACGGTGTAGTCTTTTTTTCCACTTTTGTGTGTGGTTTTTCAATTGGCAGTTTGAGGAGAGTCAGCATCACAGTGCGATAGTACCATGACCTTGTACCAACATGACTAATTCTCGGAGTTTTTGTTGCCGCAAAAAGGACTGCACGGCGATCGCATTAAAGGGGTTGTGCAACGACTGCAAAGAATTTGCAGTTCTTTTATGTCGTTTACCTACTGCACAAATGACAAAAACATGTCATCCTGCCCCAAAAGACTGCTATTCCGCTGCTGCGTAATTGCGAAGATAAAAAAAAAACGAAAAAGTTGGGGCTCCAATTTACGTTGTCAAGGTTGTTGGAGAGAAAAACTGTGGGATCACCTACAACGATTGCGCACTGCACAGTAGACCCCTTTTTATGGCAAACGCCATTAGGTGGTTGCTCCAGTCTTTCACGTCCCAAAGAACTTCCGGTTTATAAAACAATTGAAAAAGGAACAAAGATAGCGTAATAAGTAGACCTCAAAGCAAGCTTCCTGAAGGTTTACCCACTATCCTTCAATTACAGCCAATCAGAGCTCGGCCTCGTTCTGACGTCACCCCAACCCCTGCCAAAGAAGCAGACGAACTTGCGCTCCGCATAGCTTTGACAAGGTTCCCTTTCACAGACGCTACGCATGACGGTGTTAGTTCCGTCGAGGCATAATATTTGTACCCATTACCTGTGTGTAGTATCGCCGTGAAGCATCCTACAATTACCCATGCCTGTAACACAGAAGTGCGCAAAAATGCAATCTTTCTTTTCTTTTATTTTTCGTTTTTCTATTTGTGCTTTGTGAGTAAAACTAGTTTACTTGATCTCGCTCCTTGTGAAGCGTGCTTTGCCTTCAGGATTGTCATAGTAAAGGAAAGCCAGCTTGTGAGGTAATGCATTATGCTATTTAGTAGCCTATCTCAACTCCCATCTTGGATGCGAGGCTCTTTGCACGCACGCATATGAAATACAAGATGGGATTCTCTTCGGCGTTTTAAAATCAGATAAAATAAATATGATCGTATAAAATAAAGACAAATGCTTGTCTGGACTCAACATACATAAAAAGGTATTCCAGTGAGTGTCCGCGAACGGTGTTGCGTCCACAGGTCTCAACGTGAAGGTTTGAAATGCTCAAAGGTTCTTACCACGGGACGCTAATAATGAAAAAAAAAAGCGCTTGGAATTCCCGATGCGGAAGGAAAAAGATTACGAATTGAAGAGGTGCTGAAAGCATGTAAGTGTTTTGCCACATTTCAATATTGCAAACTATGCGGCGTTGGCTAAGTGCTCTCTCGGATATGTGAACTGTAAACAATACGGCCTGGCCTAAGCGGTCTTTCTTCTGCTTTAAACATTATTTTGTGTTGCTTACATGTTTGCCCATGTTTCTACAAAGGCTTGTTTGAATGGGTGACACTACATAAAGCGTTGGGCGCGGTGCTTGTGCTTTCGGTCATCGAAACCAGGAAGTAGGTACTGGGCATCATAGATTTCGCAGCCATGTCTACCTCTTCAAGCTTTCACGGGCAGAAACACAGGCCCAGATCATGTTGTGCATGAAGCAGTGGAACTGTCACTGATGTTTGGCATCCATTAAAATAAGTGGTTGTTAACCTTCGGTAATCAAGAGTGCTCTATTTTGAATTTTCTTTGTTCGAATTTATCCTTGATCATTTCGGCTGCTGTTAATCATCTCGACGCTCTCATTCTCTCATTTGTGACAGCCACGGATTGAAGTCCAATTATATTTTATATGTTTCTTCAGAAGTCTCCTTCCTGAAGATGCAGTCAAGAACGGGAGTAGGACCGCAGAGAATATTAACTTAGTTGTTACCTTCTGTATATTTGATATGAGTGCCGGAAGTGGGCGGTGTCGTGATACAAATGTATGGCGACAGTATTTCACTATTGCTTTTAGTAATTATATTTCTGTATCGCGATACATTTCTTTCAACCAGGGTCTGTATTTCCGTATTGGAATACATTTTGTTGTATTTCTAGTACCGCGATGCAATCCCAGGGCCAAAGTATCTCGTTACAATATTCGAGAAATCAGTGACCCCCAAGCGAAAGCTCAGAATACTGTTTCCTTCTTTCATGCTTTAGGAGGGTATAAGTTATAGGGGATGGAGCCTTGAGGTTTTGTTATCGAGCAGACTAAGTTTTGTTTCGAACCATATGACCCCGACATTGGTGACTCTCTTCCCTATTTTCCAAAGATAAAATATGCCTTCCGGAACGCTTCAGTTTGGCAAATATTTTTTAGAATCAAACGTTGAAGGCACTGTGGATACAAGCTTTACAACTGTTTATTGCTATCCCAGCCTCATTTACTAGGGCAGAGCCAAACGTTTTCTCCTTCAGATCATCGATAAAAGAACATCATTTCATTCCAAAACGACGTCTTGAAGTTGCCACAAAAGAAAAGAAAAAAGGTACCGACATTGGATTAGAGGATGCTGACCTTTTGGGGGATATTCGGGTAGATATAAAAATAATTTTGAGGTTCGTGTGATATTGCTTCAAATGTTTGCAATAATCTAAACGATAACTGCACTGCATTACAGATGGATAGTATATACAACTGACTGAACAATCGCTTAGTTCCCAAAGCTGAATGTTAAACGAAAAAGGACAATTTTGTACGAAAATAATTTCAGGCTGATAACGCCCATGTTCAACTGCCCTCGTCACCTCGCGGTTAGTATGAGTTTTTTTTTTTCACTGAATATATCGATTTTCGCCTTAAAAGTACAAACCCTGTCACAGAAGACTACCTATTATCACCTCCAAGCGTGGTCTTTATATACATAAAAAAAGTGGAACGCGATAGCATTATTTGGCCCCGTTCGCATCGCCTTCTCGTTTGCCATGCAAGCGCGGCCTAGTCAGTAGCGCGCCTGGCTCGCAGCCGAAGGGCTGTAGATTCAAATCCCACCTCAAATTCTTCACATTTTTTTAAGGTAAACTTTATAAAGATGAAATTGTTTGATACATGCGGTGACCTTTAATTCGCCTTACATGTCATGTTTAATCACTTTCGTTTCATCCGTGTCGTCATTTTCACGTAAGTGTTGTGGTTTGCTTAAAATTAGAGCGCGAGGTCATGTGGCTGTGACGTCATGACCCTATCGACCAATCAGGATTTTCCCGTCACGCCACTGTCGCCGGATTTTTTGCGACAAAACCTACTTAACGCTGTCACGTTAAAAATATTTGCAAGGCTGAAAACGTTTTACAGTGTGAAAGCGGTCTTCCTTTTGTTTAATATGAACCCGTGTTTTATGGGAAAATAAAATATGTATGTTGTTGTTGTTGAAAACATCTTTATTGCACAAAGGCAGGAGAGAGGGAAGGGGTTAGGGGTAAAAAGAGATATAGAAGAAGTAGGAGTTAGCTGTATGACCCTATTCCAGGACTCCACTTGCTTGCGCCGCCTTGGCCCGCCGGATTAGCAGCTGTTGCTTAACCGGGTCCTCGCTTGCGAGCGCCGCATACCACTCCTCTTCGCTTGCTTCACATTGTGAAGTTTCTTCATTCTTCTCGCAGGCCCACACCATGTGGTATGTGTCTGCCTTTTGCCACCCGCACCACGGGCAGGCTGCCGACGCGTATCTGTCCGGGTACCAGGTGTGTAGCTTGTCTGGGGTGAGAAATGTATCCGTCTGTAGCCGTCGAAGGATGTGTTCACCTTCCTTGCTCAGGGACTTATGCGGTGCTGGAAATCTCTTTCGTGCAAGTCGGATGTCCAGTAGACATTTGGAGAACGACCACCGGTCCTCCACACCTGAGGCAGGAATAGAGTCCCGGCTCGGAAGAGAATCTCGGGCTGTGGCGTGAGCCACCTCATTTCCTGGATGCCCCATATGGCCTGGAGACCAGATGATCTGAGCCGCCTGCGGGGGTGCCTTCTCAGTAGCCCGGCCGCCACCTCCCCCACGGAACCCGCGGCGAAGTTGCGAACGGCACCTTGAGAGTCCGATATTATAGTTGCTTTTGGATTGCAAGTGATAGCCAGTGCGATGGCCACCTCTTCGGCTTCCGTAGCACAAGACACTCTGAAGGAAGCTTTCGTGACGATCTTGCTCCCGTCCGAGGTAGCCACGGCTGCCGTGGCCACCCCACTAACAGGCCCCGCGGCGTCAACGTAGAGGGTGCCTGGTCGGCTATCCCAGGTCCGAGCGAGGGCCTCGGACCTTGCCACACGCCTTTCCGCGTCCCGTGACGGGTTCATGTTCCTCGGAATTCTGCTTGTTCGAACACCGGCTCGAATATGGTCATCTAGCTCGATCTGTTGTCGTAAGGAGGCGGCGTTCGGGTTCGCCAACCCCAGCTTGTCGAGCAGCCAGCGACCGCTGTCCGTTTCTCCGAGTCTTCTGATTTGCGCTCCAATCTGGGCGTTGGCCAGCTCCTCAAAGGTGTTGTGCACTCCCAACTCAAGTAGCCTTTTAGTGGCGGCATATTCCGGCAGTCCCAGGGCATTCTTGTATGCCTTGCGAAGCAGTATGTCGAGCTTCTCTACCTCCTTCTTGGTGAGGTTTAAATGTGGGGGTCCATACATCACCCTCGACACTACAAACGCGTGCACGAGCTGCATGGCCTCCTTTCTTTAAGTCCGTGTTGCTTGTTGCGAATTCTTCGCAACATGCCGTTGATCCTGTACCGTCGCCTTTGTGAGCTTGTCAAGTGTGCTCTTGTTGTTCCTTCCCTGTGGGATAAGCTGTCCCAGGATTCGCACCTCCTGCGGCTTGGTCACCTCTTGTCCGTCCAGTTTGACATTGATGTGAGTTATGAGTCCTTCCCGTGGGTTCTTCATGACCAGCAACTCCGACTTCTCCGGCGAGCACTGAAGCCCTCGGCTCCGCGCGTACTCTGCCGTAATATCGGCCGCTGCCTGCAGCCTCTCCTCCACTTGACCGTCGCTCCCGGACTTGCACCAGATCGTAATATCATCGGCATATATCGCGTGCTCCACCTCTGGGATATTGTTCAGCTTCTCCGGGAGATTTATCATTGCCAAGTTGAAAAGTAGGGGTGAGAGCACCGCCCCTTGCGGCGTGCCTCGTGGCCCCAGCGTTAAAGGGTCCGATCTATAGTCCCCCAGTGAGAGAACCACTTGACGTTTCGAAAGAAAACTTCGTATGTAGTTATACGTTCTTTCCCCGCAGTTAATTTGACTAAGTCCTTCTAGTATACTTCCATGCGTAACATTATCGAATGCCCCTTTGAGATCAAGCGCTAAAATGCACCTTGTTTGCGCTCGCGCCGGGCTCTCGAGTAAGTCCTTATACAGCCACAACAACACATCTTGCGTCGACCTGTGCGGGCGGAATCCAAACTGTGTATGAGCCAGTAACGAATTGTCCTCAATATGCTTGGTTAGTCTAGCATTGATTATCCGTTCAAACGCCTTTCCCAGGGATGATGTTAAAGAAATTGGTCTGAGGTTCCCCAGACTTAAGTCTTTTCGGGGTTTTGGAATAAATCGTACCTCAGCTTTCTTCCAGCTCTCCGGGGTGGTACCCGTCCTCCAATATTCCTCATTGAAGTGGCGCACAAGCTCTCGCAACGATCCTTCGTCCAGATTATATAACTGCCTCGCTGTGATCATGTCCGGCCCAGGTGCCGAATTCTTCTTCATCGCCGCCAGTGCAGCCTCTAGTTCCCCCAGCGTTATTGGCCTATCGAGCACCTTGTTCGGTTTTCCCTTATAGTCTGGTTGGTCAACCGGGGGTCCCGGCACAGGTATTTCCTAGCCAGGCGCTCCGTAATTTCGTCGCCTTCAACCCCCTCCTTATGCATGAGGGAAGTGATCTTGTTCTGTGCCACCGTTCTTGTCCACCTCCGGATCCACCAGGGCCCGAAGAAGTTTCCAGGTTTGTGCGAGACCTAAGCTGCCTTGCATCCCGTCACACAGAGAGTACCAGTTTTGCCTTGAAAGTCGCAATGCATAATCCTCCGCCTCCTCATTCAGTTCCGCAATCTTCTTTTGCAGCTTTCTGTTGCGCTCTCTGTCTTTTCCACCTCTTCGTTAATGACCTTCGCGCCTCCCACAGGTGCAGCAGATGTGAGTCCACTTCCGGGTTTTTCTCAGTTGTGTCCACCACCGTTGTATACCGCTCGAGGCTTTGGACTAATTCCCCTGTCCATTCCTCGATATTGTCAATGGTCGCAACGCTTCGCCCTCTTTGCTCGCGCCACTTGTCCCACTGTACAATCCTTGCTTTACCGATCTTCCTTCTGCCAAAGTCCCCGGTCTCCCAGCTTGTACACAGAATGTAATGGTCACTTCCGAGATTTTCCCCGGTGTTCACCCATCTTGGATTCCGGATGCCTCTCACCATCGTCAGGTCGGGGCACGTGTCCCGGCACCTGCTCGTCCCGATCCGTGTTGGCGTCTCCGGGTCCGTAAGCAGGGAAAGTCGCTGCTGGTCAAGCACCTCCGCAATTCTTCTGCCTTTGGCGGTAAGGTGGCGGTACCCCCACGCCGGATGCGCTGCGTTGAAATCCCCTGTTATGACGAGAGGCTCCCTTCCTGCTTTGCAAATGAAACTCGTGAGCAGTTGCTTGAGGTCCGATCGAGTGTCTCTAGGGTTACTATACACACACAGCACATGGAGTCTGTCGTTCGTTCTCCCCGAGGGGATTAGGGTCACATACACATGCGGAATGTCCGTCATCAACGGTTCTTGTACCTCCACCGGATATTTTTTATGCACTAACACTGCCACATACTGGTCCGCGTAGTGAGTATCGTAGCCCTTAATTCTGACATTCGTACACTTTCCAAGTTCTTGAAGAGTGATAACCGCAGGGGGTTCAGCCGCTTGCGCCGCCAACAGGCTGAGACCAGCTCTTTTCCGGCCGATTCCCCTGCAGTTCCACTGCCACACGCTCAGTTTCGGTTGAATCCGCATGTTGAGTCCGTGTCCGAGAAGCCCGTTTCAGATGGGGTTGGTGTACTCTCTCTTGGCCGTCTTCGCTTAAGTTCCTGGTTGTTTCGCATTTCTAGTCTCTCAAGCCTCTTGTTAGACTTGCTCTCCAGAGTCTGCATTCCCGTCAGGAACATCTGCATCTGCTGTTGCATCTGCTGAATTTTCTCCTTCAGCTGCGCGACTTCCGTGCGCACCTCCCGGATTAGTTTGAAGTATACGTCTCCCAGTGTGGTTTGCGGCGATGGGATCGCCTGCTGTTTAGGAGTATCCGCCTTCCCCGCTTCCTTGCGAAGTCGAGTGTTCTCCTCCATCAGCGCTTGAACTTCTTTTTCTAGCTTCTGCTCCGCTTGCGACTTCGGTAGGGAAGGCCATTTGATTGTGTTGGCCAGATCCCTATCCCCTGTTGACGCTTGCGTCCTTCCATTCTTCGAATTTGCCGCGCCTCTTTCCTGGAGGTAGTTCCTCGATCTGCTTCTCCTTCTGTTTGGCGTCACTTGTTTACGCGTCTGACTCCGTGACTTTGATCTGCTCTCCATCGACACATCCGATAATGTAGAGCTCCACGCCACCTGTCGTTGTCGTCTTCTCCGGCTCCAGCTCCTGCTTTTCCTGCTTTTTGCCGCCATCTTGGGCAAATCGGGTCGGTAGAACTTCTGCTTGCATTCTTTGGCGTAGGTACGATGGGGGCCCCCGCATAGTGCGCAGAATGGTACACATTCATGTCCTTCTTGTGCTCCTGCCTTCCCGCAAGTCTCGCATGCGTATCCCCGTGGCTTAGGACAGACATCCACCCGGTGCCCGGTTTCCCCGCAGTTGTAACACGCTGCCCTCGTCTTCCTGTATATGTAACACCGTTTTTCTGCCCTATCGAACGTAATCGTGAATGGTACTCGGTTCCCCAGGAACGTGACTAGCGCCGATTGCGATTTCCCGAGTCTTCGGGCCTCCAAGACCTCTGTGTTGCCTGCACGTGTAAGGCGCTGTATCGTCGCGTTATCCAGCCCTTGTCGGATCCCATGGATTATTCCTCTACACGTTTCCGCCGGTCGGGTGAGATATGCCTCGACCTCCAATTCCAAACCGGGTAGGTGTAGTGTCCTGATCTTCTCGAGTCGCGCCGCGTCCTCGTCGTCATTAGTACAGATAATAAGAATATTCTGTGCGGCAAGTAGTCGAATCTTGTAATCCTGTTGTAGCTCCGTCGCTACCGACCCTAACATCGCTTCGCCAATCTGGCTTTCGATGCTACGGAGTTCAAATGTCCGCCTGGGCTTGACTACCACTTTCGAACGATAATGGCGCAAGCTTGGAAGCTTAGGGAATTTCGTAATGTCGGCATTAGCCTCCCTTACTTGTATGGGTGCTGTTGGAGACGTCCGGTCCTGCTGCCGGGACTTCCGATCTCGGAGCCTTAATTTCGTTACCCAGCTTGGGTCATCCGGGTCGGATCTGTCAGCTCGTAGCCCTGTTCCCTCCTCGGGGCGGCTCTGCAGCCGAGCAGGGTCTATGAAGCTATACTCCATCGCCGCCGGATCGTACCCTCTTATCGAATTTCTGCGGCTCTGGTCCTCCTGCCTCGCCGAAAGTTGGTCTTGTGAAGCCACCGGTGCGGCGGGTGGGCTCATCATCGTCAGGCCGAGCAGGACGGCCGCCACCGGGATGGAACCGGCTCGCGGCGCGCCGGGCTTCTGCTAGGCTTAACGCGGCTGCCACGAAAAATATTCGTAAGTCCAGCGAACTTGCACTCACCAACACGAAACCGGTACCGATGAGCTCTAAATCACTTAAGTGGAGGCCATGTTGTCGGTGACCGCCGGCAGTGGAGACCTAGGGCCACCAGAGCCGGTGGAAAACACCGTACCCAACGGAGCCGATAGAAATTGCGTCCGCTCGGGCCGGCCTTCTTCTTCTTCCGTCCTAAAATATGTAGCAGAGTTGTTTCATTTCGGTTTTACAAATAGCACCTTTTTGCCGGTATACAAAAGTTAACATCTCAAAAAGGCTTTTATTAAACGTATATGAGTATTAGTTCCCCGGAAAAATGTATTCCTGTATTTGTATTTACAAATACTTTTTATTTAATTTTCGAATGTATTTCTGATAGGCATCGTGATACTTCTGTACAGATGTATTTGAGTATCAGTAATTTAACAATATTCGTCATGCATTCAAGTATTTGTGTTTCCAGATACATATTAGGGTATTTCTATCCAACCTTGCGAGTGCCTTGCGTAGACTGTTTGTTGGTTTTCTTTTAGGAAGAAAACTGCCTCCCCAACCAGTGACTGCGGTCTGGGCTGGACATGATTTCCAGGCAAGTAAATGAACACGGTTATGTTGTGGCAGGGAATCACATGTGTTCGTTGTTCACAGCAATTCAGTAGTCTGCCAATGCAGCCAATGGCGGACTGGTAGAAGGGGAGCCATCTCTTGGGCAGGAGGATGACGAAGCGTCGAGGACATGAGTAAAGCGCTCAAGCTGTTAAATACAGGTGCATACCATGGTGTCGTAAAAGGGCACTTTAGGGCATTGGAAACTTCCTGTTAACTGTCTATCGGGCACTACAGATCGGTGCCCGATGTCTTCTCATAAGTGAGTGACTATGATGACTGAGAGCACCACACCAGTGTGAGCAATGCTGCAAAGAAATGGACTAACAGCTGAAAGCATCTCTTCACGCTGACATGACTGCAGAAATTTGCTTTTATGGCCTACCGGCGCCTGGATGTGGAAGGCCGCTCATCGCTCTTTCGCCTCTGCGACCATATCAAAGAGATGCAGTTTTCCCACTTATTGAGAAGTTGTGCTGCCCGATTCTGCATGCGTCACATTGTTCCAGAGAATGGTACGACATATTTCAGTACGACCGGAAGTACCTGTTCACAGTAACATGCGCCAGACTGTTTCAAGACGACTGTGACACCCTAGTCGTTTGTAAAGCACAGCCATGACCATCCGTTCGTCGCTGTACTCTATAATGACCTTCGGTGCCGTGTTCATATGACCACACAAACATCTTAGGCAGTAGCAGTAAAAGATGGCACCACTGCAACCCTTTAGTAGGAAGCTATTTATGACCGGAGCTGTCCTTGTTGCGACCATGGCCTTCCTTTCGTGTCCTCGCCACATTTTATTTCGTCTGCACTACGCATCTATGAAGCTTGTGCCACTTTAGTTCACGTTCACAGGCTTACGACTCGCATGACGTCTCAGCTTTGGAATATATGAGTGACGTGGGAAGGCTATTTAGCGACTATGAAACTTTGCATAAACTTCGAAGCCTGATGACTGAAATGTAGTTTAATATGGACCACTGGGAGATAATTTGTTCACCAGTACAGTTGTGTCCTAGATGTACACACAAGCTTGCACTCTTTTCTTTTTCCTCAACCTCCAAATATATCTGCAGCATACGAGCTATACGAGGTTGGTCAAAATGATTTTCTAGACTTTTGCATCTCAATTATCCGTAAAAAGCACCTGGAGTCTCTCAGATCCCCCAGATGTGCAGTGCCACCTCCAGAAAATTGTTTTCTGCTGGCCCGTCCGAGTCGCATGTTGGTCTATGTATCCCAATCGGCAGCTCAGGTTTGTATGTTTGTTTCTCAATCGCTTGAGCCGTTCCTATGTTGCACATTTTAGGTCGGCAGTGTTTTATGATGACAGGACAAACAAAGAGTCGAATGCACAGGCTGCAGTCATTAAATAAAGTTATTTCGGAAATGCAACAGAGCAATATTGAGTCTCGTGCATTTCTAGGGTACAGTAAGTAATGAAATGAAAATAAAGCAAGCAATACTTTACACCATACTTTTAAGACAGCGTTTACATTAGTTCGAAACATATTCAAATGAATAAAATATCTTTTTACTAGGGAAAGAAACACACAGGGCACAGCATTCACAAAACGTGCTACTTAGAAATTCAAGAATCAAAGAGAAAATAACTTGTAAAATAATGAGAAAAAAAAGGAAAGACGTTTACAATCATCTGTGATGCGAAATTAGAGCGCAGCTCTTGAGGAAGAAGGAGGAGGGTATGAAGGGGACAGTATGCCCTTCTTCTCCCTCCGCGCCCTCCCCTAATCATCTCCTTCTCCCCTACGATATAGCGGGAAAGTTTCGGGAAATTTTCCGATAAATTTAGCATGGAATTTTTCGCTAAATTTCCCACTAAACTTAGCGGGACAATTTCCACTTTATATGTAGCGGGAATTTTATTGAACATTTTCTCGCTAAATTTGCAGGGGAAATTCTCCCTTACTGCAAAGCCCAGTTACGCCCGGTTGTATTATTCCCATAATGCAACGCGTGCGGTTACGCCGACGCGGACGGCGACAGCGACGCCGAAGCCGCTCAACCTGCAAAGGTGCGCCTAAGAGCTGCGCTCTAAAAGCATAATTTCACAATAAAATGAAGGATCACGAAAGTTCAAAATATACAAGGATGGATGAAGGTGAATATATAACATGGACAGGCACTGCGCTTACCTTCATTCGTCTCTGTAATATTTCAACTTTTTTAGATTTAGCTCATTATAAACCAATAGCCCATATTTTATTTTAGCCACAAACACCAATTCGCCAAAGCATTTCAATTAGAGTTCATATAAATGATTGTGATAAATGAACTGTTGCTCGCATTCTGCTTAAAAGTGGGAAAAATGTGCTCGCCGTGCAACATACGTATTATCCACATTTCAGTGGTGCCAAGAAGAGGGAGGGTCCTATACAATGCCACTCTGGCTTTAGTCTGCTTGTTTTCTAACCCTTTCAGGTGGCAGTTGCACTGATCTTTACAGCCTTGCCCCCTGGCTGGCGTGACTGGCAGATCAGCAAGGGTGGCTCATTTTCCCTAGGTTACTTAATGCTGCGCACGTAGTGATAATTTCAACAGCCCGACGACGCATGGGAATCATCTTTTTCTTTCAGCAGTGTTGCAAGTCTTCAACTTGGCGGTGTTGTACCTAAATTAGAGTTAATAAATGTTATTTGTCAAAGATACAATATATGATGTTTTCAAGAACTTGACAAATAATCATCCCAACATCTTCATTATGGAGGTTGCCTGCAGATATTGTGTACATAGCTGTGAAGTTTAGTGTGAGTGAACAACCATGAAAAAGGTCTGCTCATTTTGTCTCTTGATGTTGATGCCTTTATTGCAGCGGACGAATTGTGGTGTATTTTGTTCTTCACGAGGCAATACTGTTTTGATTGTGTAGTGGGCAGGAAACATTGTGCCCTCGAATTGAGCCCGCTGCAACCTTTCATAAAACTGTGTATAGTGGTAAGACATTTAGAGAAAAACAAATTAAACCAATGGCTATCGTTTCGTCGGATATTGTTTCGAGAAACGTTGGTAAACACTCTCTCCAACAAAGTGTTTAAATAATGCTTTCTAGACATCGCTTTGTGAAGTGTTGCAGAAATCTTAAAAATGAAGACATGCTTTCTTTCAACAAAGCCTTACGACAAATGTAACAGCAAGATGTCATCCGAGAAGTGTAATGTTTTGTGGTGAACAGCTAGTAAACAAATACATCAATGAAATAACACGTAAAAACTTGTCACAATGAGTGGCAACAGTAAAATATAGAATGTGTCCAAATGGAAAAGGGCGAGTTTTATACACCTAGCTCTGACCAATTTCGTTCTAAACAGTAATTTGACAATGCCAAGAGCACTTAAGAAGTTGATATGCATGGCAGCACTAAACTGTAAAAAGCATTCCTGATTTTTTATATTTATTTTGCTGACACATACCGTACCGGCGTGCGGTCGTGTATCACTACTGCGTGGTGCACGTTAAAGACCCCAGGCCAGCGGTTGCAATGCACCGGTTAAATTGCTAACCTACAGCTGAGACCCCAGACGCCCACTGAGGCAGACTAACTACCGGCTTTATAAATATACACACAACAATTTGTTGCTTTGCTTACACAATTCGTTAATAACACGTCTTTAATGTCAGAGTAAAGGCTCCCAGCAGCAGTAACCAGAGATTTCACGTACATGCAGTTCACTTAGCCTGCAACTCTAACGGAGTGACTCTGTATATTAATCTGACACTTAGGAATATCAATATAGAGATAGGAGAGAAAGATGCCTAGTGACAAAACCGTAGAGCGTTTTCGAAGTTTCGAGTTTGCGGTACGCCAACCTCAGCAGTAAAATGGTAATATCAAATTCAACTCTGTCAGCTGGTCGGCCAATGAGCAAAGGAAAACAAAAAACGAAAATATGTCAATGCAGCGCTGTGTAAATGCAAATGGGCAAAGGAATGCATCAGAACGCTTCACGTTTTTGTGAGCCCCGCTTTAAAACGAATTCCGTGTCCCTTTCTACATATCAGTTTATCTCCATCTCATTTTTTTATCTTTCTCTTACGCTGTTCTAAGACCCTCCCTTTTCGCGTGAATCTTTAAGCATGGATTTCAGATGGAATCGTTTCTTTACCTACGCGTATAGATTCCATCCTTGCGCCACACGTACAGCGTTTTTGAAGCGGAGAAGCATTCAAACGTATTCGTTCGAGCCGGTGGTTGGGAGACTCAAATCCTTGCGCGAAAATCGAGGCGAACTAATAAAATGTGAGTTTTTTAATGTTCAAACGTACGCGAAATAGAATAAATAAAGACATCGAAATAAGATGCGGCAGCTGCGCCAACTTAAGCAAAACGAAACGGAACGGCGCAGATAGGGCACAAAAACAAAAGTATGACATTTTTTAAAGACGCTCGTCACTTCTCATTTGAACATGGAAAACTTGAAACGCGATCAAATTGTTTTTCCCACAAACAAGCGTTTAGAAAACAATCTTTCAAAATTTGAGAGCAGACATATTAAAATATCGCAAACGGTTAAGATAAAAAAAAACGGTAGGGCACGGAATCCCCAAGTGGACATATAAAAGATGAGGCAATTGAAGATCGAGTCTGATGGGCGAAAGAGGGCCCAAAGAGGCAGAGATTTGATACCCAAGAATGATCGCAAAATGTCGTATAAAAATTGCTTTAACATTGGTGTCCGAACTGAAACAAAAATAAGTAAAAGTAGTTAAGTAATTTTCAAATTAACTCCTGAAACGTTGGGAATACAACGTCTCGTATCGTGACCACGACAAAGAAGATAACAAATGATATCCAAAACCTACATATGCGAGAAAAAATAAAGGTTTTAACAAGCTCTAATATTTAACAGAAATTAAAAAACGGGAATCTTTCTTGTTTTAACTTATATAAGTAACATGTCAACCTCTAAGTCGAGGCGGCTTATTAACCATGAACTTAGAGTCAAATCACGGAGTCACTTACGACCGTCTTAGACACTTACCACTCTATTGTGCCGAAGACAGAGGGCTGTAGTTTTCTAACCTTTTGCATCAGATCACCAACACCGAGTGGCCCGCGTTATTTCGCGGATATCATCCCCCCATGGATCCCATTCAGTTTTGGTTATATTGATACCGGAAGATGAAGTGGACGCAACCATCATGCTGGTTCGCCACATTTCTCTCCCCTTCCAACCCCCCCTCCCCCTCGCCCCACACTTCCCAGGAGGGAGGAAGAGGCTCCCAGGAGAGATTTCTGGCCACGCGTTGGGGGTTACGTTACGTTTGGATGCCAAGGAAAACTGGGGGAAAACTAGGGAGAACAAAGTTTCGGTTTCGGAAGCGGGCAAAATGTGACGTTTCTATTTAACTAGAGTGAATTCGGGGGAACAAGATAGAATTTGGGATCAGGAAGTCATCTGCATTCAGATTATGCCTTTTATTATGTAGCTTAAAATATCGACAAAGTTTTTTTAAGGCTCAATGTTTACATTCATTTAGCTTTAGGTTACCATGCCCATGAGTTAACGCAAAGCCTTAAGCAATAAACGTTTATTCTATCCCTTCATTTAGCACAGTAGTCGAAATAAATTAGATGAATGGTCTAAATGTACGAGCTATTATCCACTTTTATTTTTTAGAGATGGGGTTTCCTAATCCCGGCCCGCGGAGGCCTTCCCACTAGCCTGCGGCTGGTCGCAGTCCTTGCAGTGAGGCCCGGCCCGCGATCCCGTTTTTCGGCCGGCGCACTGCTTTCGGGGCGCAAAAGAAGAGCGTGTAAAGAGAAGGCGCTACGACGCTCACTAAACGCTTCGTACCCGTTCGTTTTTTTATCCCGCTGAGAGTTTTTGTGCCAGATTTATGGCACATTCTTATTACCGGCATTTTTATGCTTAGTCCCCTGATTTATATTTGTATATTTGCTTTAAAATTATCTTCACTTTAGTTGTTTGTTAAGTTTGGCGCAATCTTATATTCATTCCTACCACTTCCATTAGTCTTCTGCCATTTGCAAATTTTCCAACTTTCCTAAGCGCCTCGAAATATGCCTGGCGGGTTCCCGGGCCACAATTATTATATGTCATAATTAGCTACATTTGAAATAATACTATATATCGAACTGCCTTACTAGCGTAAATCATGTTATTCGCATGTAGGTTTTCTATTATTATACCCTGGATTAACTTTTGTGTTTTAGTTTTACTATACTTAGACATTTGTGCGTGTGGAAATGCCTTTGTATTATTTTTATTTTTAAATTTATGCATTTATACTTACGTCTTATTTTCTGGCCTACGAAGGCTGCGGCAGACACCTAATCCGGCCCCTCAGTCATAAATGTTTGAGACCCCTGGTCTAGGGTAAACAGGTATACCGGATTAATCTACTACAACCTCACATATTTGCACATTTGTGGAACTGTCTGTGTACTCGTGCATGCATAGCTCTTTTGTGTTGCCGGCGTAGATCAACGACAGCATCGTTGAGCGGAAAGTACGCGACTGTTCCGGACCCCTTTGATGCCTTGCGTGCTATCTCGGTCTGCGATCCAGTTCTATGCTCTTGTTTTGTCCTGGCATGTAATTTAATGATGTCGGGGTGACGTGGAACTCAATCCTGGACCAGATAGTGCTGAGTCTGCTAAACTGGATGCTATTATGCAGTCTCTCGATCTTTTGACGAAATCAACTCGCGACTACCAAACTGATAACACTTCGAGATTAAACCGAATTTGAGGCAGGTGTTTTGCAGATTCAGCAGAGGGCGGATTCGCTTGACAATAAGGTTACTGAACTCTGCAAGATCTGCCGAGGATACACCATCACTCGAAATCGGACCTCAGTTTTTGTTAAAGGCTGAACTTGGATCTGCCAATGAACAACTAAAACTCGTTGATCAATTAACCGCAACGGCTGATGACCTCAATAACGGATTACGACAAAATAATATCATCATTAAAGGGTAACATGCAAAAGAGAAAAAGTGTATTTCTAAACAGCCTAATTGGGACAAGCGTGTCGCAAAACACATTTTCCGCGAAAAGACGAAATTTTTTTCGCACTATTTCCGCCACAAGACGCAATTTAGTCGGGGTCACAACTTCTCCATAATTGAAACTCCCGCTCTTTTGATGCGCGCGGAGTGGCTGCTATACGTCACTCCGTGACGTATAGCAACCACTCCGTGACGTATAATACCAACTTTGTGGCGCGCAATTTAAAACGGACGAAAAAGCCGCAAACTAAAATCAGTTTCGCGCAATCAATATTGGTATAAAAAATTTGTTTTTGGGCGGAAAAATGTTTTGTGACATGCTTGTCCCAATTAGAGCTGCCTAAAAATATTAACTTTTTTGCTTTGCAGTTACCCTTTAAAGGGATGCTGAACCGATATCTGAAGTTGCCGAAAATAAGCCCCGGACAAGCTTCCGGGACCGCCTGCACCAAAAATGCTATTCATGGAAAGAATGGAGATCGGATTATTATATTCTTGGAATGACGACCGCCGATTGAGCCGACGCAAGCCTCCGACGCGCGCGAGGCCCTCTGGGAGTACTCGCGGCGCGAACTGACGACAACAAACCGCAACGGAACTGGCCTGAACAAGTCGAGCTGCCGAGCGCGCCACAGCGTGGAAGAAAGTTGCGCTTTGAATAATAGTAGACGGATGCCCGTCGCGTTGGAGGTTTGCCGACTAATCCAGCCAAGTTAGCTGTGCACTACCTGCAAGGCTCCACCCACCCGGCCACCCCAGTCCACTTCTGCACCTGCGTCGTAGCGACGGCGGTGACTTTGGTCTGTCGGGTTTTCGAGTTCAGCGATTTCTTCCATCCTGATACTTTGGCCATGACGACGTCTGACAGCAGCGTTCGCACGTCGCATTTGCGTTTCGACGTCTGACGGGGTTCGTACGTCGCATTTCCGTTTCGTCGCGCCACCACGCGGCGTGAGCGCACGCCGGAGCCAACGAGGTGGGTCATAGCCAGCATTGATGGCTCACCATAGCCGCGTTCTGCGTACTACAGGTTTGTTGTCGTCTGAAACGAGCTTTCAAAGAACTCACCAGGTGCCACCTTATAATGTTATTTCCATAAATCGCCTTGCATTTTAACTACTTTATTGTTTCCAAGTACCGTCATTTAAGAGCCATTCGAGTGCTGGAAATATCAAAACGACAAAGAATTTAGATTCTGTTTTTCGGTTCAGCATCGCTTTAAGAGAATTGCGGAGGAACCCACAGAAACCCATGAACAGCTGAAAACAGAAGTCGGTGCATTCCTGTCAAATATTCTAAACGTAGCGCCTGGCGTTTTTGAGCGTATCTAACGCTGAGAGGCGAAGCGTGGAAAATTTCATCAGCCAAATATCTATAACACTTTTAGACTTTCGGGACAAGATGGTTATGTTTTGAAAACGCTCCCAAAGGCAAAAACGTTGACACTAATGTATGGATGAAAAGTATATTCTACAAAAATATGCATCGCCCGTAGAAAATTTTAGGAGTATGGCGCTGCGTTTCGAGCGACAGGTTCAGAACCAGACTGGCGCACAACATATTGTAAGCAGGCAATGAGTTGTTTGTTTACGACTTCCAGGAAAAGCGTTATAAAAGAACACTGTGTCAGTGCGCGCAGCCTTGACTACCATTCGCAAGATCAACCGATCGTGCGTCCCGTACAAGACTTTCCTTTTTGTTCACGAAGTTTCGCAGCATTTTTAATAAAATAGACATTTTGCTTGAAAATGCGCGCATGTGCTATTCTCAGGTTATTTCAGGCACAGGGACATGGCTGAATAGTGATGTTCCAAGTAAACAGGTTCTTGGTTCAAAGTTTCTACAATATACCGTAAAGATCGAACTGATCATTGAGTGGGAGGTGTTTTAATTGCTATTAAAGGTCTCCAGACTTCTGCTGTGAAAGGTAGAGCTAATCTTCAACTTGTGCGGGTTTAATTTAAAATATCCCATCTAACATTTGTACTGGGCGTGTGTTATCGTCCCTCCAGCTGTGGGAGAGACTCTGTTGAGAAACTTGGCGCCAGCTTGGAAGATGATTTTTTGCCTACCCTGAGCGCAATATTATTCTAGCAGAGATATTTCAACTTCCCTGGTATTAACTGTTCAGATGGTTATTTGTTCCTACATGTAGTAACCCTACAGAGTGTCTATTTTTACTAACCTCCGTTCTGCATTTACACTCCATCAAAAAATTACTGAGCCAACACGTGGCGATTAAACATTAGACCTGTTGTTTTATTGCCCATCCTGAACATATCGCTTACATACATTTCCTATCACAGATCAGCGATCATGCCCTCATAACCATCACCCTCTCTGTAAGTGTCGGTCCCGGACAACCAGAAGTTCTTGAAAACTATCTGGGACCACCGAAAGGCAGATTCATAGGTTCTGAATTTTTTCTTCTCCGCGCATCTGCAAGTTTTAAAACACTCTTTTTATGATCGGTCCGAACAGGCGAATTGAATTATTTTCCAGGACCGCGCTGCTTAGCTCCGCGAATCTGTTTATTCCCCAAAAACGCTTACCACCAACTGATCTCCTCCTTGGTTCTCATTGAAAATAAAGCGCATTTTAAGAAGTGATAGAGTGAAAACAAGCTAGTAAGAAATCGACATCTTGTTGTCTTCGTCCGTTTTTTTATTGTTCCCCGTCTCAGTGTACAAGATGTCACATTTTAAATTTAAAAAAATGAATGTTTATACCGTAAGGCTGTAAGCGCAAACACTGATGACATATGGCTTCAATTTCAGGCGTTTTCAAAAGAGTGCAAACATGAAATCCAGCTAGTGAACCGTAATATTTTCAACGATGACTCGAGAAAGATATTAACTGAAAACCCCAAAACATTTTGGTCCTCAATCAATCATACTTCCAGGGGTGCCAAGCTTCCTACAGTAGACCCATAAGATCACCCAACATCACCCGAAATAATTGGTTCGACTTTTAGTACGTATTTCGTTGAGATTTTTACCCGTGAAACTCTTCTAGCACCCCCAGCTCCTACCAAGATTCGAAAGCCCGACGGACATGCAGAATATTTGCCTTTCCATCGACAGTATTTTGAATGTCATTGAGAAGCTTCCTCTAAACTCTTCACCTGGCTGGCTGCGACGGAATACATTTCAGGCTTTAAAATAGCAAGAGCTACATCTGCCGAATTTTTAGCTCTTAGTTTTAAACAATCCGTAGCTCTTACACAGCTGCAGTCTGATTGGCTGAATGCGAACGTAGCACCCATGTTCAAATCAAGTAATGCAAATGAGCTAAATAACTACCAGGCCTATTTCATTGACTAGCGTATCCTGCAAAATTTTTAGAGCACAACATTTTGAGCAACATAATTTACATTTGGATAGTAACAACCTGTTGATCCCCAATCAGCATGGCTTCCGTAAAAACCTATCATGTATTATCCAACTACTAAACTAACCTGCAATCTTCATAGTGACATGCACGTTTTAAAACAAACCAATGCGAGTATTCATGTACTTTTCAAAAGCTTTTCACCGAGTTCCTCAAGACAGACCAATATCCAAAATCTCCCATCTCAACGTGAAGAATAATATTGCCTCATGGATTCGGGCCTCCCTTCTCATCGCACTCAATCTGCGATCGTCGATGATACCCCTTCCTCTCCAATGAATTCCATCTACGGTATCCCTCAGGGTTCAGTTCTTGGCCCACTTCATTTCCTAGT
>JAZHYW010040047.1:0-10674 GCA_037355805.1 Ixodes ricinus
ACTTCGTTCGGTGCGTATTGCTTATCGTTGGCTTCAGCATTACGGCCCTTGGTGCGCTGAAAGCTATCTTTGCTCGCTCGACGCGTGCGGCGCGAGGAAGCTCGCCGCTAGTTGCAACTAAATCGTTCGCCCAGCCAGCGCGCGCTTTAGCTGCTACTAGCGGCGAGCTTCCTCGCGCCGTACGCGTCGAGCGAGCAAAGATAGCGGTGATAGCTTTCAGCGCACCAAGAGGCGCAATGCCGAAGCTTGGGAAGCGCCGAGCGAGGGACGTATACACATCGGGGTAAGCCACGCATCCTTGCCCACGGTGCCTAGGCTCACTTCCAGGCGGCACAGCCTGTACCGCGAGCCACGCGCTCCTCCGTTCGTATTTAATTTTTCCCCGATAGCATAAACGGATCCCAGTGGCGCGCTGAGAAGGGCTGTATATACTCCGACGTTGAGCGCAGTGAACGCGGCGTAGCGCAGAACGCG
Organism: Ixodes ricinus; assembly: GCA_037355805.1. NCBI lineage: Eukaryota > Metazoa > Arthropoda > Arachnida > Ixodida > Ixodidae > Ixodes > Ixodes ricinus. The sequence goes on from JAZHYW010040047.1 coordinate 475, forward strand.
CGCCTTATTGGCCGGCAACCAGGAACTCGAGAGCGTGGCCAATCAATATCTGCGCTACGCTACGCCGCGCCCGTCGACGTTACGTTGGGTATAAACGTGCCTTTAGTCCGCCTCAGCGTCGATCCTGCCGTTACGCCACCATCGACGCCTTTGACGCTTGCCTTCTGCTATATTGTTTTGGAAACAAGTTTGCTCCATTAGACGTTTAGTTTTCGTCAGTTATTCGACGCCTCATCAATTGTCATTCGTGACATTTTGGGGAGGTGTGAGTATCGCGTTCTATGCCAGTGAAACGTACCCCTCAGAAGATCTGCCGCGCTCAATCTTTTTAAGTCACGGAAAGCTGATTCCCATCGATGAGCCCGAAACCCGAGCCAGCCGGCGCACCCAAGGAGCTAGGACCTTTACCGAGAAGTTAAAGACCAAGACGACGACGCAGTCCAAGCAGAACCTGGCCGCCCCTTTCACGGTCAACCTGACCGTCGCTCTTCGTATGCCGACTCCCTTCTACGGCGGGATTCACGAGGACATCGAGGACTGGATCCAACACTACCAGCGTGTCGCGCCACAACGGATGGACTGTGGAGAAGTGCCAGCAGAATCTCTACTTTTCGCTGAAGGGTGCTGCGAGGCACTGTTTCAAGAACCACGAGGCTTCCTTGACGTTGTGGGACATCTGTATAGCCGAATCGCAGCGGACGTTCGCCACCCAACACTAACGGGAGAGGGCAGGGTATCTTTTCCGGATACCAAACGCCAGGCCCCTACGAAAGCCTCACCAGCCTCGTGGAAGATGTCCTGTGCCTGAGCGCCCATGTGGACCCCGGCCCCAAACGACAAAAGCTGCGGGTTCTCATGCGCGGGGTGAGAGACGACATCTTTGGAGGCCTCGCCCGCAACAAGCCGGCAACCATGAAGGCCTTCGTCACTGAGGCAACAAACACCGAGCGCGCGTTCCAAGCGCGCTCTTCGCACTACCAGCGAGCATCCAGACGTCTCTGCATCGACGCTGCTTAGCGGCGAAAACGCTCCTGCTACGCCGGACATCCGCGAAATCTTCCGGCAGTCGTCGGGAGGAACTCCAAAGGTTGCTGCGAACCATTGGTCGACCAGCGACCCAGTCGATCACCGAGGCTGTCCGCGAAGAAGTGCATCGAGCGTTCCAACCAGAGGTTCGCGTCACTATGGTGGCGTCAGAGAAGCCGACGTTGAGCTACGCCGCCGTGACCCGACGACCACCGCAAGCTCTCCGCCAAGCCCCGGCTCCACCCCGACGAGACTCCCCAACGCCGCAGTATCCTCGATGCCAGGAAGAACAAGTCCAGTACGTCCGCCCGGAAGGACCCTCGCCGAAAAAACCGACGTATTGCAACGGCTCGACTCGTCGTATCACTGCAGGTAAACCGAACACATCTATCACATATGCCCCTACCGGCTGCTTGGGCTGCGTGGGTTTCACCAGAACGGCCCACGCCCGAGTACGGCAAACGCCCTCGTAACGTCGATGAGTACCTTCGAGGCTCGCCCTCCTTAGCACATTTCTCCGCAGTGAATCGCTCCCAGCATCGCCACAAAGTTCAGCGTCTCCAGCGCCACGATCCCGCTAAGAGAGCCTATTTCTCCTGCGTCGCTGCGGAAACTGGGAAAGCTGAGTGCGGCAACGTCAGGAGGGGCGTTACCGAAGACGACAAAAGAGCCTCAAAGGACGCCGGAGCCCTCCACCTCTCCCGACGAAACGCAACGCAACGACGCTCCCGCAACGGTTCCCAGCAACTTAAACGTTGTTATCGACGGCCACGATGCATCGGCCCTCGTGGACACCGCAGCAGACTTACTCAGTCCTGGGTAGAAGCTCTCTTGCCTCCTTCAAAATGTTACGACGCCCCGGGTTGACAACAAATTCGAACCGCCGGAGGACACCTTATTATGCCCGTCGGAAGGTGCACTGCTTGAGTCCAGATTCACGGTGAGACGTGTCCAGTGAAATTCATCGTTCTACATCTACAAGATTGTGCCGGAAACGTCATTCTCGGCATGGACATTCTGTATGAATTCAGCGCCCTCATCTTTTCTGGAAAGAACAGATTGCAGCTACGGACACCTGTTCCGCCTCCAGAGAAACCCCAAATGACGTCAGTCACCGTCTGAGTTGCTGCTGACTACGTGAACCTACACCCGCAATCAAGTGTTCTTTTACCCGCCGTGACCGGTGCAGTAACTAACCTGCTAGAGTTATTCTGGAAGGCAACATTCAAGCGCTGCTGGGAAGAGTAGTAGGAGTCGTAAGAGGGGGCACTTAACTTCAGGTTGGACGCACTATTGTTCTTTTGACGAACTTCCGACAAGAAACGGAATACCTCACGAAAGGGTCCGCTGTGGGCCACGTCGAGGAAATGAGGTGCTCAGGTCTCTGAAGAAGCCTCGCGACCTACGCAAAAGAATAAGCCGCCGGCGCAGCTTGACATTGATGGCAGCTGATTAACCTCCTCGCTGAATGCACCGACTGCTTTGCGACATCGTCGAATGTACGCCAAACCGCCGTTGCGAAGGACCCCATCGTTACCGAGGACGACTCGCGCTCTGCATCGATCGCCGTACAGAGTCTCCGTAAAAAGAAGGGAGGTAATCCAGGAGCAAGTGCAAGCAATGCTGAGAGACAACATAATCAGCCTCAAACAGTTGGTGGGCCTCTCCAGTCGTATTGGTTAATAAGAACGCTTAGGTTCTGCGTGAACTACCTGCCGCTGAACCCGATGCCGAAGAAAGACGTTTATCCGCTCCCCGGAATACACAACACGCTTAACGGACTGCGCCACTCTTGATATTTTCCATCGATGGGCCTGAAGAGCGGTTAATTTGCAGATTGAAGACGACGAACGGGACAGAAAGAACGCAGCCTTCGTCGCGCTAGATGGACAGTGCGAGTTCAAAGTGATGCCCTTCAGACTACGCACGGCACCAGCAACTTTAGAACGTGTCATAGACACCGTGCTGGCAGGACTGAAGTGGCAGAGTTGGAGTCGTGTACCTTGTGTCGTAGAGTTTTCAAGCGACTTCGACGAGCACTTAAGACGACTCCGAGCTGTTATCCAAGCAATACAAACCTCTGAACTCAATCCCAAGCCAAAGAAGTGTCCGTTTGCCTATAACGAACTGAAGTTCTTCGGCCACCTAGTTGGCAACGATGATGTTTGCCCAGACCCAGAGAAGACTCGCGCCGTCGCGGCCTTTCCAGCACCGACAGACAAGAAGGTCGTGCAAAGATTCTTTGGACTATCTGCCTGCTATCAGCGCTTCGTTCGCAATTTCGCAAGGATTTCCGCACCGCTCACAAATCTCACGAGAACGCCGAGAAGTTCGAATGGACCGAGGAGAAGCAGCAGGGCATTCGACAAGCTGAAGCGAAAAACTCCTGACTCCTGTTCTTGGACACTGCGATCAGGATGCGGACACCGAGATTCACACGGACGAGCGAACGTCGGACTTGGCGCGGTACTGGGTCAAGTGCAGAAGGCGCTGAACGAGGTCATCGCCTTTGGAAGTCGGAACACTGTCCAGAGAAGGAGGGAAATCACTCACGACTAAAAAGAATATCTTGCGGTCGTCTGGGCAATCACGAAATATCGCTTGTAGCTGTGCGGAAGCCCGTTCAGCGTAGTCACGGACCACCACTCGCTCTGCTGTTTTACGTACCTCAAAGGACTCTTCAGTACACCTCGCTCGATTGAGTCTACGACTACAAGAGTTCAACATGATTGTGGTCTACCGAGTCAGACCGCAAGCACAGCGGCGCCAACTGCCTGTCCAGAGCCCATGTTGAGCGCCTGCCGGCAGCAGCGACGACGACGGTGACGGAGTGGCTTCCTAGGCGCGGTGAACACCGACGATCATGGCACGACGTCAACGAGGGATCACTGAGCTGCGCGCGCTAACCGAGGACCTCGAAGGACGAAGGTTACTTCACCCATGTCTTGTCGAGAGCACTGCCAACGTTCGCCATTCGACAAGGTGTACTTGACAGGGATAACCTCGGGAGACAACAACTCGCCATGGCTGTTGGTGATCCTACCGACCTAAACAGGGCATCTTCCAGGCCTGCCACGACCCCGACGTCCGGACACATTGATTGCGGCCGTACGCTGGCCCGAATTGTCGAGGTATTAATGGTCCCAAGCTACCGAAGACCGTTTATCTCTGGACGCGATCGTGCCACGAGTGCCAGCGAAGCAAAAACCGCCGACGAAGCCGGCAGGTCTCCTGCAGCCGATTGGTACCCCGACCGCACCGTCCCGGCAGATCGAAATGGATCTACTTGATCCTTATCCCCGATCGAAGTCTGGAAGCCGCTGAATAATCGGAGCCATCGATTATCTAAGCGGATGAAACCGAGACAAAAGCCCCTACCGTGGAAGTCGCGAAGTTCTTTGTCCAATTGGTTGTCCTTCGACATGGTGCTCCCCAAGTGCTCATTACAGATCGGGGGTATACATCTTAAAACCTGAGACTGTGGCTGGAAAGTTGAAGGTATTTAGGAGAGGCAACAAGAAAAAGAAGAGGCAAGGTCCTCAAAAGCAACAGCAGAGGCAACAGAAAAGCAGAACGCAACAGAAGAGGCAACAAGAAAGAAGAGGCAAGGTTGAGACCTTGCCTCTTCTTTTCTTGTTGCCTTCTCTAAATACCTTCAACTTTTCCAACCACAGTCTCAGGTTAGGAGATGTATACTATTCACCAGCTCGCCTGCGACACTGACCGTCTTTTCGTAGATCGGGGGTCATCGTTTATGAGGCAGCTGACCCAGGAGATATTTCGTCTGAGCCACACCGAACACCGTCGAACCATGGCAGCATACCATCCGGAGACCAACGGACCGATGGAGCGGCTCAACAAGACCATCGCAGACATGATCGCTATGTACGTCGACTTTGAGCACAAGACACGGAACAACGTTTTGCCGTAGGTCACGTTTGCCTACAACACTGCAGCTCAAGAAACAAACGGAATGACACTCATTCCAGCTGGTGCATAGCAGAAAAGGTTACAAAGATACTCGGCGCAATGCTACCCCACGACCCTGCCGAGGAGTGAAGCCGGCGACCCGCAGTTGATAACCCCACGAGAAGAGTAGGCTCGGCAGCTTGCCAGACTCAAACTACGTGTTGTCGCTCGCCGGTACAACCTTCGTAGCCATGATGCCACTTTCAACCCGGAGACGGGGCATGGGTGCAGATACCGATTCGCCACCGAGGTCTCAGCGAGAAGCTGTTAAAACGGTACTTCGGACCCTGTGAGGTGCTTCGTCGACTGGGGAGTCTGAACTCACGGTGATACCCGACAGGAGACAGAGTTCACCACGCCGCCCTCCACAACCGGAAGTCGTCCACGTCGTGTGCCCTCAAGCCGTACGCTCGATAGGACTGTGAACTGCATTTAGATACTACGTTCGAAAGGACAGTGTTTTACAAGCGTCCGTAGTTTTCCACTATTTTTTTCTGTTTGGTTTTCTGGCAGGTTGCATCAAGACGATGCGCTTTTCAAAAGGAAGAAGTAATGCCACGCGCAACGCCGAGCGAGCGCGTGCGTGGCCAAATGGTAGCCGTGCTTGGCCTCCGCGCTGAGGTCCAGGTTCGATACCGAGTAGCGGACGCTTCCTTTATATATTCATTTAATTTAACGTTTTCGTAGGTTCGAGAACATTGTCGTCTGAACGGGTTACAAATGTTCAACGCGCCAGAACGTTCTACGCCGAATGTTCCAGAAGCCCACGCGTGTAAATAAGGGACTCCGCGTGGCGAAGCCGCAGTCAGTCTTGCCCCAGCGTTCGATCCTGCGTGCTGTTACGCGGCCATTGATGCCTGCGACGCTTGCCTTCTGCTATTGTGTTTTGGGCACCAGTTCGCCCCATTAAACGTTTATTTTCCGTCAGTCATTCGTCGCCTCATTAAATGCCATTCGTGACAATAGCATGCTTTGCCCGCATTTCTGCGAGTATAAATACATATGTGCAGCAAGATTAAACATCCGTATCTCAAAGTGTGAGATGTTTAGGTTTTCTCTGACTAATTAATTACTATTTTCGTGCATAGTAATCCTGGCATTGAACTCTTCCTGAGTACATAACCATAACCAATAAATTGCTTAATTATTTAAGAAAATAAGTTTTCGTTTTACTGCGAGGTCATTTGTTATTTATATATCCACACAAATGTACAGTTGAGTTTTGAATATATTGTTTCATGGTTCCAATATAGAATTAATTTGTGATTTGTGTCACGCACGCGACAACATACAGCGGCTCCCGAGAAACTATTTCTCCGCTCGACTCGATCAGCTCCTCAGAGCATCGGATCACGATACCCGATTAAGGTGCCGCGTCGTCGTCGGATCTTGCCGCACGCTTGGCGTCAGTTCCACGGAATATCCCGGTTGCAGAGCATTGGATAATAACTTCATGGCTCACCATCGTACCGCGGATACTGCACTCTCGTCTGGTTGTCGTATTGCCTCGCGATTTCACCATTTCACGCCACCGCGATGTAACCCTACGCACGAAGATATAAGAAAAAAGCTAAAGACGTTTAAAAATCTCTAACGCGAAATTAGAGCGCAGCTCTTGAGGAGGAGGAGGGGATTACGGAAAGGACTTTATGCCGTTCCTCCTCCTCTCCTCCTCCCGTCCTCCTCTTGTCCTCGCCATCCTCCTCCCTCCTCCTCCTCACCCAGATCTCCACGGGGCAGGTGGAGATTGAAACCAGGATCCCAGGACTCTGTAGCGCGACCTTTTGCTCTACGTGCTCCGAGCTGGATGACCAGACTACGAAGACTGCTCATCGTCTTCCGCTGTATTCTAACTAAATAAGAAATTAGTGTTCTTACCAACCGTTCCAGACCAGTTTAACTTCGAGTCTGGAATAACCTAAGACTCTACAAATTCAACATCGCCATGACTGCTCTCCATGGGCAGCTTTCGTGTACATTCCAGTTCAGTTCCACATTTTCACAATACGTAGCGTAACAACCTTAAAGGGAAAATTAAATGAATTTCTGGCTCTGTTAAATTGAGATTTTACTTGTCACATATCGTTTTACTAGTAAAAGAATGAGAGAATGTTTTGTAAACAATAGATGATAATGCATTAGTCTCTATCTTGTATATGGGAAAGTTTTGGTGTTCAAGCCTTTATTGTAATTTATGCTACAAAACAAGCCATCTGGGAAAATTTGATCTATGTCATTTATAATTCCATCAACTGCTGATAATCTTTATATAGAGTTTGACATGTGGCCATATAGAATTGTATACATTCACACGATGTTTATGTGTACTCATATTGTTACGCGTCATATTTGTTGTACTTTTTCAAAAACGTTGCTGTCTGTATGGGCCCTCAGGCACTCGCAAGCTGTCAACGACAGCTTTTCGTCAACCCCCCCTCCAACACTGTGTTGGAAAATAAAATTGAATTGAAATCAAATTGAATAGTTTAGTGCGCAAAATAAAGCTACTACACGAGCGTGAAACCTAAAGCCTGCTTTTCGGTACGAAATTTTGAAAATATAGTAACGGACTATATTGTACCCTCTTTCCTTCGAAAGCTCTCCGTCTTCACACTGTGATGCATCCGCAGTGCCCAAGCACGTCAGGCGAACCCAGCTCACGCATTGGAGACGAGCACTGTATAACTCGGACGTATGCGCTCGTCAACAATCAATCCGTCGACGAATATTTGGTTTGGCGTTCGTGACCAATCAGTGCCGTGACGGCACTTGAGAATGACAAGTTTCATGGTGTGTGTGTTCCAGCTGGGAGAACGTAGAATGAAAGCTCGCGCTGCAGAGCCCAGGTATCCTGGGTTTAATCCCCACCCCTGCCCGTCTTGATCTGTATAAGCTTCGTACGGGAGTGCGGACGTGTATCACTGCTGCGTGGTGCACGTTAAAGACCCCAGGCTAGCGGTTGTACTGCACTGGCTAAATTTCTCATCTACAGGTGGGAGACTCGTCGCCCGTTGAGGTAGATTGAGTTCAGGTTGTATAGGCATGCCCACACCATAATTTTGTTTCCATTGTGTGCTTAAAAAGCACATTGGAAGCTTTGAGTCCCCGCGTCCGGGGTAGATGCGCGTCATGACCACGTGAGTTTCCTTTCGCTTTCGAGTTGCGGATTAAAGCGAAGAAAGAAGGAGTTGAAAAGTCATTTCATTGTCACTTAAAGAAAGTAAAGCCCTGCGATATGTTTGAGGGGGGTACGTGGTCGAGTGGGCTAGCGTACACTAAAGTCACTGGATCCTGGAAAGTAGGACCATTGCCTTCCTGCCTACTAGCCGAACACAAACAAGTACTAACATACAGACGACTGAAACCTCTTAATTCGATTGGCTACTTGGTCTCTGTTGCTATGGCAAACGCTATTTTGGCCCTTCAAATCATCGAAGCATGAAAATGGTTGTTCTAATCCAGTCGCACCAAGATCACCATAAAGCATCATCGTACTCAAGGCGTTGCTTTCCAATATAAGCGTATTTTCACTGTGTCTACAATCAACTCATCAATCATGCCCATCTCTACGAATTTCTTACAATTATACTGTTCTTCTTGCTTATTTCAAGACGGAAATTATTTGTCAAGGCCTCCAAGCGCCGGCACCGCAGGATGTTGTGGTATGGAAGATGTGCGCTTGTTTCGCCGGTGTGTGGGTAGCCTACACTCGGTATACAAGAAACGTCTCTATAAAGCTACCCGTCACCAGCGAATTTAAATCGGCTCACCAAAAATGAAGAGGTCAAGGAGGAATCACTCATTTCATGAGCCAAAATGGAGACCATACGGGGAGTTTGGTGCTACTTTCTCACGATCCAATTACTTTAGAGCACACCAGCTCGTAGCACGTGGAACCAAAGCTTGCGCTGCAGAACCCAGGGTAGCCAGGGATCCTGTGTTCAATCCCTTCCCTTTTTTGTTTTTATCTGGATGAGCATCGTACCGGCGTGCGGTCGTATATCACCACTGCGTGCTGCACATTATAAACCCCAGAGCTAGCGGTTGTACCGCACTGGCTAAGTTGCTCATCTACAGCCGAGACACCACACGCCCATTGAGGCAGACTAACTCTCGACTGTATAAACATAGGCAGCCTTTTTTTTTAATGTGTTTGCGGTTGTCTTGCAAGTAGCCTGAAATGTGCCACTGCACAATACCCGTGTCTCGAACGGCCCTTGTAAGCAAATTGCGGCGCAGCACTGAAATGAGCGACCCTTGGAAGCGAATGACAGCGGAGCACCAGCTCGTGGCACGTGTCTTGCGCGTTTCCACAAGAATGGTTGGCGGTAGTTGTAAAAAACGCCTTTGTCAAGGGGCTCTGAAAGAAAGCGGTAAAAGAAAGCGAGATACGAAAAGCGCGGGTGAAAAGCGCGAAGCGAGCGCTCCTACGCCTGAACTTAGGAGAGCGAGACTTGGGTGGCTACTGTTACTGCGTCGGTGACCGACTGTATTTGAGTCTGTCCCTTCCTCGGCGCGTACTAACGGCGATACCAATCGTCGTTTTGAGGCGATGGACGGTATACTCAAACCTAGCTCGCAATCTGCGAGAAGCCGGTGAGCTTGCGAGTTTGTCATTGGAAGACGATCTCTCCTACGGGAGAGGAGAATGAACGTCTTTATTATGAGAAATCGATGGGCAGGAGTCCTGAGTCCAAGACGCCTTGAGCTTTCCCTGCTTCCACAGCCCTCGACACGAGCATGAGCTGGTTATCGAGGTTGGAGCTGGTCAGTGTTCTCTCCCAAAGCTCGTATGAAGAATGGGAGGGATTAGACGATTGGGTGGACCTTTGGTCGCATCCTCCTACCATCAGAAAGAGGGTCCCGGGAGCTCCGCAAAAGCGGCACAACGGGGAATAGAGGGGGAGGGGGGGGTAGATATGGAATTTCGGGGGTTGGTTCGGTAGCAAATTTTGTGCGGGCAGCAAGGCAAAACAAATTGCTTTTATTCTAGAGTGCGCGGCCAGTAACGTGCGCGTATTTTTGAAATAATAGTTTACCCAAGTATTATTTAAATAGATATCAAGCAGGATGTTTTAGAGGACGGACAGGCCTAAATAATTAAACCGAAGTTAAATCTAAAATTAAAAGAAGAAATCCTGATGGTTGACGAAGAAGTCAGATGTATTAAAAATATGAGCATTGCAAGACGACCGGAATGTCAAT
>JAZHYW010040048.1:0-19467 GCA_037355805.1 Ixodes ricinus
TAATAACATCATGGCTCACCATCGTACCGAGGATACTGCTCCCACGTCTGGTGGTCGTACTACCTCGCCATTACGACAGTTCACGCCACGCGATGTAACCTCGCGCACAATACAAGAAGAAAAGCTAAAAGCGCTTAAAAACGTCTAACGCGAAATTAGAGCGCAGCTCCTGAGGAGGATGAGGTGGGATTACGGAAAGAACTTTACGCCCTTCCTCTTTTCTCATCCTCCCACCCTCCTCTTAAACTCTCATCCACCTTCCCACCCAGATCTCCACGGGCAGGGGTGGAGATTGAAACCAGAATCCCTCGACTCTCCAGCGCGACCTTGCGCGAACAGCGCTCCGAGCTGGATGACCAGACTACAAAGACTGCTCATCGCCTTCTACTGTATTTTAACGAAATAAGAAATTAGTGTTCTTACCAACCATTCCAGACCAGTTTCAATTCGAGTCTGGAACGAACTAAGAACTACAAATGCAACATCACCATGACTGCCCTCCATGGGCAGCTTTCGTGCACACTCCAGTTTAGGAACACATTTTCACAATACGTAGCGTAACAACCTCAAAAGGGACAATGAAATGAATTTCTGGCTCTGTTAAATAGAATTTGACTTGACGCATATCGTTTGACTAGAAAACAAATGCTAGAGTTTTTACGAAACAATAGATGATAACGCATAGTCTCGATCTTGCAGAAGAAAACTCTTTGGTGTTCAAGCCTTTATTGCAATTTATGCTACAAAACAAGCAATCTGGGAAAATTTGATCTATGTGATTTATAAATCCATCAACGGCTGATACTCTTTATATAGAGTTTGACATGTGGCATATAGAACGGTATACATTCACACGGTGTTTATGTGTACCCACATTGTTACGCGTCATATTTGCTGTACTTTTTCCAAAAAACGTTGCTGTCCGTATGGACCCACAAGAACTCGCAAGCTGTCGACATCTTTTTCAACCCCCAAACACTGTGTTGGAAGAATAAAATTGAATTGAAATCGAATTGAATAGTTCAGTGCGCCACAATAAAGCCACTACACGAGCGTAGAAAGACCTAAAGCCTGCTTTTCGGGTACGAGGTGTCTTGAAAATATAGTAACGGACTATATCGTACCCTCTTTCCTTCGAAAGCTCTCCGTCTTTACACTGTGATGTCATCCGCAGTGCTCAAGCAGGTCAGGCGAACCCAGCTCACGCGTTGGAGCCGAGCACTGTCTAACTCGGACGCATGCGCTCGTCAACAATCAATCCGGCGACGAATATTGGGTTTGGCGTCCGTGACGAATCAGTGCCGTGACGGGACTTGAGAATGGCAAGCTTCATGGTGTGTGCGTTCCAGCCGGGAGAACGTAGAATGAAAAGCCTCGCGCTGCAGAGCCCAGGTGTCCTGGGTTTGATCCCCACCCCTGCCCGTCTTGATCTGTATGAGCTTCGTACGGGAGTGCGGACGTGTATCACTGCTGCGTGGTGCAACGTTAAAGACCCCAGGCTAGCGGTTGTACTGCACTGGCTAAATTTCTCATCTACAGGCGGGAGACTCGTCGCCCGTTGAGGTAGATTGAGTTCAGGCTGTATAGGCATGCCCACACCATAATTTTGTTTCCATTGTGTGCTTAAGTAGCACATTGGAAGCTTTGAGTCCCCGCGTCCGGGGTAGATGCGCGTCGATGACCACGTGAGGCTTCCTTTCGCTTTCGAGTTGCGGATTAAAGCGAAGCAAAGAAGTTGAAAAGTCATTTCCCATTGTCACTGTAAAGAAAGTAAAGCCCCGGCGATGTGTTTGAGGGGGTACGTGGCCGAGTGGGCTAGCGTAACACCAAAGTCACTGGATCCTGAAAAAAGTTGGGCCATTGCCTTTCCCTGCCTGCTGGCCGAACACAAAACTAGATACTGAAGACACAGACGACTGAAACCTCTCAATTCGATTGGCTAATTGGTCTCTCTGTTGCTATGGCAAACGCTATTTCGGCCCGGCAAATCATCGAAGCATGAAAATGGTCAGTTCATAATCCAGTCGCACCAAGATCGCCATAAAGCATCATCGTTCTCACGACGTTGCTTTCCAACATAAGCGTCTTTCCACTGTGTCTACAATCAACTCATCAATCATGCCCATCTCTACGAATTTCTTACAATTATACTGTTCATTCTTGCGTATTTCAGGACGGAAATTATTTGTCAAGGCCTCCAAGCGCCGGCACCGCAGGATGTTGCGGTGCGAAGATGTGCGCTTGTTTCGCCGGTGTGTGGGTAGCATACACACGGTATACAAGAAACGTCTCTATAAAGCTACCCGTCACCAGCGAATTTAAATCGGCTCACCAAAAATGAAGAGGTCAAGGAGGAATCACTCATTTCCCAGCGAGCCAAAAATGGAGACCATAGCGGGGTGTTTGGCGCTACTTTCTCACGATCCAAATTACTTTTAGAGCACACCAGCATCGTAGCACGTGGGAACCAAAGCTTGCGCTGCAGAACCCAGGGCAGCCAGGGACCTCTGGGTTCAATCCCTTCCCTTTTTTGCTTTTGCCTGGATGTGAGCATCGTACCGGCGTGCGGTCGCATATCACCACTGCGTGCCGCACGTTGTAAACCCCGAGGCTAGCGGTTGTACCGCACTGGCTGGTTGCCTTCATCTACAGCCAATGACACCACACGCCCATTGAGGCAGACTAACTCTCGACTTGTATAAACATAGGCAGCTCTTTTTTTTTAATGTGTTCGCGGTTGTCTTTGGGCAAGTAGCCTGAAATGCGCCACTGCACCATACCCGTGTCTCGAAACGGCCCTTGTAAGCAAATTGCGGCGCAGCACCGAAATGAAGCGACCACTGGAAGCGAATGACAGCGGAGCACCAGCTCGTGGCACGTGTCTCGCGCGTTTCCACAAGGTTGGCTAGGCGGTAGTTGCACAAAACGCCTTTGTCAAGGGGCTCTGAAAGAAAGCAGTAAAAGAAAGCGAGATACTGAACAGCGCGGGTGAAAAGCGCGAAGCGAGCGCTCACTACGCCCGAACTTAGGAGAGGCCGAGACTTGGGCGGCTACTGTCACTGCGTCGGTGACCGACTGTATTCGAGTCTGTCCTCTCGGCGCGCACTAACGGCGATAGCCAATCGTGGTTTGGAGGCGATGGACGGCGTACTCAAACCCAGCTCTTCGCAATCTGCGAGAAGCCGGTGAGCTCGCGAGTTTGTCATTGGAAGACGACCCTACGGGAGAGAGAGAACGAACGTCTCTGTTATGAGAAAGCGACGGGCATGGAGTCCTGAGTCCAAGACGCCTTGAGCTTTCCCTGTTTCCACAGCCCTCGACACGAGCATGAGCTGGTTATCGAGGTTGGAGCTGGTCAGTGTTCTCTCCCAAAGCTGGTATGAAGAATGTGAGGGATTAGACGATTGGGTGGTCCTTTGGTCGCATCCTCCTACCATAAGAAAGAGGGTCCCGGGCAAGTGGCACAACGAGGAATAGAGGGGGGGGGGAGATATAGGAATTAGCAGAAGCAAAAGCTAAAGGCAAGGCAAACAAACACCTCTGAGGGCGGCCAGTGTGCGCAATTTTGAAATACACCCAAGTAATATTTTACGATGAACATAATCGGCGGATATGATGAAGACTTGCTCAAGGAAAGAAAAGTTATGTCTCATTATGTTAATAAATGCATATGGCCAGTGAAATAGACTTCTTTACCGGTATACACAAGAAAATGCACCTGAAAATTGAAATTCGAGAAAGGCTCTAGCTGCTTGGCCTTTCGGGATGAGGCAGGGCTCGCGACCCTTCAAAATTTCAAGGACTCCGTGACTTCATTCGGAGAACCAATCGATTTAATAGATAATACACGACGGCCTAGAGGATTTACCAGGCCTGTACTGTTCAAATTTATTCCAAATTCAAAGAAAGAACTCCTAATATTCACGAAGAAATGTACGTATTGTGTCATGAGCATTGCAAGATTTGACCCGAAGGTCAACGCGTGCGTCCCTTTGTTTTTCAAATGACAACGAGTCGGATAGTAGACAATCTGGCCAAGTACCTTGTTTAATGCAATGAAACCGTAGTAGGACATCGGTTTGCGCGCACTGTTGGAAGACCACCACCACTAATAAAGTACGCCGTTGAAGAAGACAACCGGTAAATGGGGCCGGCGAATTTCATATTATGGCCGAAGGTACTAATTGTTGTACGGTAGAAACAGCCGTTTGTTCCGTCGGTTTACTTCCGATTTTCCGCGCTCAGCAAACTAGGTGTTCATCATGAAATCAGTTGTAATAAAACACGGTAACAGCAAAGAAAGAAAATATCCTTTGGTTTGTTCCTATACATCTGGACGCGTCTCTATATCCGATTTAATGCTATAAACATACGCAGCTATTTTAGCAACGAAGCGCCGGTTGCAAAGTTACAGAAACAGAACACAAATTGCCATTCAAAGCCAGGATTTCAAATCCCAGGAGATGCGCTGACCGAAACATTACGAATGACCCGTTGTTTCACAGCGATTTCTTTGCGCTAATACCGCTAATATATGGTTGCGGCGTTGCCGCAGATAAAACAGGATCTCAGTATACTCAGACATCTTTGTTCTTCGCCTTACGCAACACAGCGTGGGGTTACCTGGGACCGCATGTACACTGTTCTGTTTTGTCGTTGTACGAAGCACTGTTCTCATTGGAATTAATACAAACTCATGTAATAAAGTATACTTTTAATGTACTCTAATTCATATTTCAAGTAAATTGCACAACGGCTCAAGAATATTTGAGCGGAAATAAGCGGGGTGAACATGCTCTGAACAGGCACTTAGTAACTTATGCCAGTCACATTGTCGAGTATCCCTGTTCACACAGAGGACGTACAGTACATTGTCGACAGCACGAACAAAACAGGACGATAAAGACGCGGACAGGGCGCCACATGAAACATCAAGACATCGTCAAACCGCCGACTTCATCGCCTAAACCAGGCCACAGAAACACCAAAAATTATCTGTCATCGAACCAGTTTCATCGGTTCGTTCCGGTCTGGTTCAGGTTTCACCTGTTCAGTTCCGGGAGCAAACAGTTCGAACCGGCTCGAATGGTTCGAACCGAAATTGAACCGCAAACAGACTATTCGCCTTTGGCGATAGCACTATTTCAACGGTAAAACGAGGACGAGCATATTACCATTCGAAGAATGATAAACTGTCTATATACAAATGCAACCGTAAAGAAACGTTGATAAAACTCAACATCTCTTCACTGCGAATATCAATTTCCATCCATATTGGTCAGTCTGGTAGCAGTCTAAATGTTGATGTTAGGGTTTTCTGCGTCAAAGTAGATGAACGTCGAATCTAGCATGTTCTACTTAGAAGACCATATGAATAAAACATGAATGGGGGAATATTCCTCGTCTATATCCGAGGCCTATAAAATGCCTTTGCCAATAAATATGATGATGATTCACCGATTAAAAGCAATAATATCTAAAATGCCAGAAAGGAGAAGGTCAGCCTATAGAGCGTAGCTGGAGGCAGTCGCCGCTCTCCTGACCAATACCATCTACACCAGCAATAAAAAGTGACCTTCGTACCAGATCGATGCACTGAACATACTGACATGTTGGCGTTTGGAGATTTGTTCTTTGTCAAGATGTCGGTCAATATTCCCAGAAGCAACATCAATTCTTGTTATTTGTTTTTTGTTAAATAAATAAAACAAGTAGCATTATACTTCAAGTTATAAATAAAGGTAAAATAAAGTAGTATTTCATACTCTGCTCAATATTACAGTTACTTAATTGGTCATGATTTTAAAGAAAAAACTGTAAAAATGTCATAGAAAATTAAAATGATAGCCACTGCGTACTGTAGAACGGCAAGTGGCAGACCATGAAAGAACGACATCCTGTCATGGTCGCATACACTTGCTGCTGAATTCTGCGTACACAGTGGCGCTTTCGGCAGGAAACGTGACGATTACGCACGCAGGCCGTCAGAAAGTGACCAATTAAGTAGCTGTAATGTTGAGCAGAGTATGAAATACTACTTTATTTTTTTATTTATTTATAGCAGAGTATGAAATACTACTTTGTTTTATTTATTTAACAAAAATATAAAAATAGCAAGGGTGATGTTTATTTGCGCAACTAATTGACCGGCATCTTGACAAGAACAAATCTCAAACGCCAAGCAATGTCGAATATGTTCACTTCAGTGCGCGCTATTTGAGGCCAGATCCGATCTGAGTACGAGGGTCACTTTTTGTTGCATGCATTTGCCGGCATCACTGTGCTGAGTGTAAACAATATTGGTCAGGAAAGCAGCCGTTCCGACTGCCACTCCAACGTTTCTATAAACGGTAGACTGAAAGGATTTCTCCTAAAACTTTCCTGGCATTTTTGGTAGATATTATTGCTTTTAGCTCAGTTAGGTCGTCACCATATTTATTGCAAAACGCATTTTGTAAACTAGATTTCGAGATATATAAGGCGAGAATGTTCCCATTTCATGATTTTATTCACTGTACTTAATTCCTAAGTGCAAGAGCATAGCAAGATTCGACGTTTAATACTGCGTCGCAAAGTTGTAGCATCAATCTGGCATTTGTGGGCTACTTACCAAACCGATAACCCATGGATTCAAGTAAATGGTATGCGAGTGTAAAAAAAAAAAAAAATAGATGTTGTGTTTACATGTTGATCCAAAGCGTTTCTTTTACGGTTGCATTTAAATTATATAAGGCAATTTTATCATTCTTCGAATGGTAGAAAGCTATATAGATACTCGTTTCACCGTTGGAAATAGTGCCTATCGCCAAAAAAAACGCGGAAAATATAGTCTCAATTTTTTTGCGGTTCAAACTGGTCTCGAACCGGTTCAAACCGGTTCGAACCGTTATTTCTTGCTCCCCGGAACCGAACCGGAGCCGAACCGAAAGCCCTGAACCCGAACCGGAACCGAACCGATAAAAATTTCGGTTCGACACCCTGGTCCCAGTATACGTATTTCCAAATACATTTTTGAGTATTTCTGCCCAACCCTGGTTTAGGCGATGAGGATCGACAGCTTGACGATGTCTTGTGTTTCATTAAATCAATTGGAATTTGGCGCCTGTCCGTGTCGTACGTGCGTCTTTATCGTCCTGTTTTGTTCGCGCCTTTTAACCTTTTAATCGATATGTACCAACTAGACGCAACCAAAGCTTTATTGCATCGCGTTCCACTTCTCTGTGTGGCTTTAGAGCAGTATTGAACAAGATACTCGACAATAGTATTTAACATAAGTTACTAAGTACCTGCTTCAGAACGTGTTTAGAGTTCTACTCACGCTTAATTTTCCTCCAAAATATTCTTAGTACAGTACAGATTACTTAGAAATGTAATTAAATTACATTAAAATATACTTTTTATTACATAATCTGTAATGGTTCCAATGATACTAGAATGCTTCATTTGCAAGCAACAAAAGCAAAGAGACAAAACTGCAATTCTATTTTATGCAGTCATAGTGCAAGAGTAGCCTCACACTGGTGTTTTTTGCAATGTGATATTTTTTAAGGAGAAAGGAGGCAAAAGCTGTCACTATTTATACTAGTCATGTTTTACATCTGTAGCAGCGCCACAACCATGTGTGCGGTACGTGTGCTGTTAGCGCACCAAAAGTCCGCTTGGTAAAACAACGGGTCGTTTACTCATTCGTGAAAATGTTTCCTGGGTCAGCGCGTGTTATCTCGATAGCCAGGACGGAATCTCGCATAATAGAGCTTTGAATTAACGATGATTGCATGATCTTGTTTTTGCAACGTTTTTTAACCAGCACTCTTTTTAACCTAAAAATAGTGCATGTTTATGCTTTTATTAAATCAGATATAAATTTTGCGTGTCCACAGATGTATAAAAGATAAACCGAGGATATTTTTCTTTCACTTGCTATTCGTGTTTTGTTAACTTATTTTCGCCAATGGGGTTGAACACCCTGGACTGCCTTGTCTAGTGAGCACGAAAGAAATCGTGGAAGTAAAGCGGCCAAAATTTCTTGTTTGTTTCTACCATCCCTGTTAGTAGAGACCTTCGAGCCATATGCCAAGGAAATTCGCCGGCCTGTTTACCGGTTGTCTTCTCAACAGCATTACTTTTATTAGTGGTAGTTGAGTCTTCCAACAGTGTACTTTAAGCCGATGTCCTACTACCCGGTTTTATTGCATTAGCATATTTGTTTTAACCCGATGTCCTACTATCCGGTTTTATTTCGTTTAGCATAAAAAAAGGGACCGCACGCGTTTCTATTGACATTCCGGTCGTCTTGCAATGCTCATATTTTTAATACATCTGACTTCTTCGTCAACTATTAGGATTTCTTCTTTAATTTTAGATTTAACTTCGGTTTAATTATTTAGGCCTGTCCGTCCTCTAAAACATCCGTGCTTGATATCTATTTAAATAATACTTGGGTAAACTATTATTTCAAAAATACGCGCACGTTACTGGCAGCGCACTCTAGAATAAAAGCAATTTGTTTTGCCTTACTGCCCGCACAAAATTTGCTACCGAACCAACCCCCGAAATTCCATATCTACCCCCCCCCCCCTCTATTCCCCGTTGTGCCGCTTTTGCGGAGTCCCGGGACCCTCTTTCTTATGGTAGGAGGATGCGACCAAAGGTCCACCCAATCGTCTAATCCCTCCCATTCTTCATACGAGCTTTGGGAGAGAACACTGACCAGCTCCAACCTCGATAACCAGCTCATGCTCGTGTCGAGGGCTGTGGAAGCAGGGAAAGCTCAAGGCGTCTTGGACTCAGGACTCCTGCCCATCGCTTTCTCATAATAAAGACGTTCATTCTCTCTCCCGTAGGAGAGATCGTCTTCCAATGACAAACTCGCGAGCTCACCGGCTTCTCGCAGATTGCGAGCTAGGTTGAGTATACCGTCCATCGCCTCAAAACGACGATTGGGTATCGCCGTTAGTGCGCGCCGAGGAAGGGACAGACTCGAATACAGTCGGTCACCGACGCAGTAACAGTAGTCACCCAAGTCTCGCTCTCCTAAGTTCAGGCGTGGAGCGCCTCGCTTCGCGCTTTTCACCCGCGCTTTTCGTATCTCGCTTTCTTTTACTGCTTTCTTTCAGAGCCCCTTGACAAAGGCGTTTTGTACAACTACCGCCAACCATTCTTGTGGAAACGCGCAAGACACGTGCCACGAGCTGGTGCTCCACTGTCATTCGCTTCCAAGGGTCGCTTCTTTCAGTGCTGCGCCGCAATTTGCTTACAAGGGCCGTTCGAGACACGGGTATTGTGCAGTGGCGCATTTCAGGCTACTTGCAAGACAACCGCAAACACATTAAAAAAAAGGCTGCCTATGTTTATACAGTCGAGAGTTAGTCTGCCTCAATGGGCGTGTGGTGTCTCGGCTGTAGATGAGCAACTTAGCCAGTGCGGTACAACCGCTAGCCTCGGGTTTATAACGTGCAGCACGCATTGGTGATATACGACCGCACGCCGGTACGATGCTCATCCAGACAAAAACAAAAAAGGGAAGGGATTGAACCCAGGATCCCTGGCTACCCTGGGTTCTGCAGCGCAAGCTTTGGTTCCACGTGCTACGAGCTGGTGTGCTCTAAAGTAATTGGATCGTGAGAAAGTAGCACCAAACTCCCCGTATGGTCTCCATTTTGGCTCATGAAATGAGTGATTCCTCCTTGACCTGTTCATTTTTGGTGAGCCGATTTAAATTCGCTGGTGACGGGTAGCTTTATAGAGACGTTTCTTGTATACCGAGTGTATACTACCACACACCGGCGAAACAAGCGCACATCTTCGTACCACAACATCATGCGGTGCCGGCGCTTGGAGGCCTTGACAAATAATTTTCGTCTTGAAATAACGCAAGAAGAACAGTATAATATGTAAGAAATTCGTAGAGATGGGCATGATTGATGAGTTGATTGTAGACACAGTGAAAAGACGCTTATATTGAAAGCAACGCTATGAGTACGATGATGCTTTATGGTGATCTTGGTGCGACTGGATTAGAACGACCATTTTCATGCTTCGATGATTTGCAGGGCCGAAATAGCGTTTGCCATAGCAACAGAGACCAATTAGCCAATCGAATTGAGAAGTTTCAGTCGTCTGTATGTTAGTACTTAGTTTGTGTTCGGCTAGCAGGCAGGGAAGGCAATGGCCCTACTTTTCCAGGATCCAGTGACTTTAGTGTACGCTAGCCCACTCGACCACGTACCCCCTCAAACACATCGCAGGGCTTTACTTTCTTACAGTGACAATGAAATGACTTTTCAACTTCTTCTTTGTTCGCTTTAATCCGCAACTCGAAAGCGAAAGGAAAACTCACGTGGTCATGACGCGCATCTACCCCGGACGCGGGGACTCAAAGCTTCCAATGTGCTTTTTAAGCACACAATGGAAACAAAATTATGGTGTGGGCATGCCTATACAACCGTGAACTCAATCTACCTCAACGGGCGACGAGTCTCCCACCTGTAGATGAGAAATTTAGCCAGTGCAGTACAACCGCTAGCCTGGGGTCTTTAACGTGCACCACGCAGCAGTGATACACGTCCGCACTCCCGTACGAAGCTCATACAGATCAAGACGGGCAGGGTGGGGATCAAACCCAGGATACCTGGGCTCTGCAGCGCGAGCTTTCATTCTACGTTCTCCCAGCTGGAACACACACCATGAAACTTGTCATTCTCAAGTGCCGTCACGGCACTGATTGGTCACGAACGCCAAACCAAATATTCGTCGACGGATTGATTGTTGACGAGCGCATACGTCCGAGTTAGACAGTGCTCGGGTCCAATGCGTGAGCTGGGTTCGCCTGACCTGCTTGAGCACTGCGTAGACATCACAGTGTAAAGACGGAGAGCTTTCGAAGGAAATAGGGTGCATTATAGTCCGTTACTATATTTTCAAAATTTCGTACCGAAAAGCAGGCTTTAGTCTTTCTACGCTCGTGTATGTAGCTTTATTTTGGCGCACTAAACTATTCAATTCGATTTCAATTCAATTTTATTTTCCAACACAGTGTTTGGGGGGGGTTGAAAAAGATGTCGACAGCTTGCGAGTGCCTAGGGGCCCATACAGACAGCAACGTTTTTTGAAAAAGTACAACAAATATGACGCGTAACAATGTGAGTACACATAAACACCGTGTGAATGTATACAATTCTATATGCCACATGTCAAACTCTATATAAAGATTATCAGCAGTTGATGAAATTATAAATCACATAGATCAAATTTTCCCAGATTGCTTGTTTTGTAGCATAAATTACAATAAAGGCTTGAACACCAAAGAGTTTCCTATGTACAAGATAGAGACTAAGTGCATTATCATCTATTGTTTACAAAAACTCTAGCATTTTTTACTAGTAAAACGATATGCGACAAGTAAAATCTCAATTTAACAGAGCCAGAAATTCATTTCATTGTCCCTTTAAGGTTGTTACGCTACGTATTGTGAAAATGTGGAACTAAACTGGAGTGTACACGAAAGCTGCCCATGGAGAGCAGTCATGGCGATGTTGAATTTGTAGAGTCTTAAGTTGTTCCAGACTCGAAGTGAAACTGGTCTGGAACGGTTGGTAAGAACACTAATTTCTTATTTAGTTAAAATACAGCAGAGGACGATGAGCAGTCTTCGTAGTCTGGTCATCCAGCTCGGAGCACGTAGAGCGAAAGGTCGCGCTACAGAGTCCAGGGATCCTGGTTTCAATCTCCACCCCTGCCCGTGGAGATCTGGGTGAGAAGGAGGATGAGAGGACAAGAGGAGGGTGGGAGGATGAGAAGAGGAGGAAGGGCATAAAGTTCTTTCCGTAATCCCACCTCATCCTCCTCAAGAGCTGCGCTCTAATTTCGCGTTAGACATTTTTAAACGTCTTTAGCTTTTCTTCTTATACCTTCGTGCGTAGGGTTACATCGCGTGGCGTGAAATGGTGAAATGGCGAGGTAATACGACAACCAGACGAGGGAGCAGTATCCGCGGTACGATGGTGAGCCATGAAGTTATTATCCAATGCTTTGCAACCTGGATATTCCGTCGAACTGACGCAAGCGTGCGGCAAGATCCGCCGACGATGCGGCACCTTAATCGGGTATCGTAATCCGATGTCTCTCAGGAGCCGATCGAGTCGATCGGAGAGATGGTTTCGTGGAGCCGCTGCATGTTATCGCGTGCGTGACCACAAATTAATTCTATATTGAAACCTAGAAAGTATATATTCAAAACTCAACTGTACATTTGTGTTGACATATAAATAACAAATGACCTCGCAGTAAAACGAACATTATTTTCTTAAATAATTAAACAATTTATTGGTCATGTTATGTACTCAGGAACAGTTCAATGCCAGGATTACTATGCACGAAATTAGTAATAAATTAGTCAGAGAAGACCTAAACAGCTCACACTTTGAGATAAAGTATGCTTATGCTTCTTGCTTGCGCAGTTATCGGGATCTATACTCTGCACAAATGCGGGCAAAGCCATGATATTGTCAGTCGAATGACATTCTGAATGAGGCGACGAATGACTGACCGAAAATAAACGTTTAATGGGGCAAACTTGTGTCCAAACAAAATAGCAGAAGGCTAGCGTCGCAGGCATCCATAGCGGCGTAACAGCATGCAGGATCGAACGCTGGGGCAAGACTGACTGCGGCTGGCCACGCGGAGTCCCTTATTTGCACGCGTGGGCTTCTGGAACACTCAACGTAGAACGTCCGGCGCGTAGAACATTTGTAAAGGGCCGCCCACACCAGCGAGAAAGCGCGCGTAGCACGCCGATCGCGGCGAATGTCACGTGACAGCACAGGAGGCCTCGTGCACCCTTGAAGCATTCGAGCGAACGCATGATTTCACGCGCTCAACCGATTTTGCGGAAAGCGTTTTCAACGCGATCGGCGCGCTGCGCACGTTTTCTCGCTAGTGTGGGCGGCCCTTAACTCGTTCAGACGACAATGTTCTCGAACTTACGAAAACGCTAAATTAAATGAATATATAAAAGAAGCGTCCGCTACTCGGCATTGAACCTGGGGCGTCCGCGCGGAGGCTAAGCACGGCTACCATTCGGCCACGCACGCGCTCGCTCGGGGTAGCGCATGGCATTACTTCTTCCCTTTGAAAAGCGCATCGTCTTAACGAAACCTGCCAGAAAACCAAACAAGAAAAGAAGAGAATGGTAAACTACAGACGCTTGTAAAACACTGTCCAATCGAGCGTAGTACCTAAACGCAGTTCATAGTCCTATCGAGCGCACGGCTTGAGGGCACACGACGTGGACGACTTACGGTTTGTTTGTTTGTTTGTTTGTTTGTTGTTTATTTTGAGTGCCCAAAAACAGCCAAAGCCTATACATTGGTGCACTTGTTAGTAACATTTCAGATAGCATATAAACGCAAACAAGAAAAGTATGGTCGCCTCACACACCTCTAAAGGAAAAACACAGGAATTGAATAGTTGCAAAGCATGAACATTATTTCAATACATGAAGCAAGCACTTCCTAAAATGAGGTTGGTTAGGGTTGAAAATGTCAATGCCATCTGATTCCAGATGATTGAAGTAGTTTTGCAGTCGGCCCGAGGGTGACGTGAAATCGCTGTAATTGACATGGAAAGTGCGACTAGAACGAACATTTCTACCGGGTATATGATAGTTAATAGATGTGACCAGAGAGCTAATATCGTGATAAGAATGTATGCATTTAAACAAGAATAAAAGGTCGCGCGAGCATCGTCTTGATGCAAGGTTAGTGATTTGCAATTGTCTAAGCACTTCGTTGTAATCATATAGATCGTGTGATGGGGATCTAAAATGATAAGTTCTGGCAAATCTTTTCTGTACGCGTTCCACATTATTGGAAGCTGTAGCACTAAGGCTGTTCCAAATCACAGTGCAGAAGTCATGTTTTGGAAGAACTATGTTTCGATAAAGTACGTAGAAAAGGTAAACACTTGAAAAACACTTACTAAATCTTGAAATTGCACCGAGAAGACGAAAACAAGAGCTCACAACGTATGTCGCGTGCGAGTTAAAGTTGAGTTTGGAGTCTAGCATCACTCCCAGATCTTTCACAATCGTAACTCGAGTAATCGACGAATTTTCTAAGTAGTACAGAAAGTGAGTTGGATTAGTCTTACGCGTGAAAGATATTACATTTGTTTTTCCAATGTTAAGATCAAGCCCGTTATCTTTACACCATAGACAGATGGCGTTGATATCTTCCTGCAGTAGAGCACAATCATTTAATGACGAAATATTTTTATAGATCTTGAGGTCATCAGCAAACTGCAAGAGGCTCGAATGGCGAATGATGTCTTGGACATCTTTAACAAATATATTAAAAAGAAGAGGTCCCAGATTGGAACCCTGGGGTACACCAGATGGCACAGGAAAAAAACAAGACCTAACATTTGCGTAGCCGACACAGTTTTCTCTTGCAGAAAGATAACTTTCAAACCAAGAACAGTACTCGTCACTGAGACCAGAAACAGAAAGTTTGTGTAACAGTAACTTGTGGTTTACACGATCAAATGCCTTGCTACAATCAAAATACACTGCGTCAACTTGCTCTCGAGAACAGACTCTGGGGGCAACATCATTTAAAAAACACGCAAGATTTGTTTCAACAGACCTGCCGCTCAAAAAACCATGTTGAACTTCGGGTATTGAGTGCTTAAAACAGTGTGTTAGATGCTTATGAATGATTTTTTCGAATACCTTCGAAAATGCGGAAAGCAATGATATCGGTCTATAGTTTGTGATATTCGTTGAGGTGCCTGATTTAGGAAGAGGGATTACCAAGCCCTTTTTCCAGGCGGTCGGAAAGATAGACTGCTTCAGCGACATAGAAAATATGTGGTGTAGAATGGGAGCCAGTATGTCGACACACCCCTTAACTATAAAATTCGGTATGCCATCAAGGCCACAAGATTTTTTAGATGGGAGCTGATGAATTGCCCAAACAACGTCGGCAAGGTCAATTGTCGGAGGAGGAAAATGGTTATGAGTAGTTAGTAAAATCTCTGTGTTTTCGACACTGACTGATGAATAGGTGGACAGGAAAAACTTTGCGAATTGATTGCATATCTTATCAGGATCAGAAGAATATGCTCCGTCAATCATAAGTGAAGCAGGACTCGACCTATCTCGAGTATGCTTTTTAACCAATCGCCAAAAATCCTGGGGACGCTTGGAAACACTTCCTTCGACTTGTCTACGATAAGCCTCTTTATCGCGCTTATACAGTTCTTTAACCGTGGCTCGGCATATTTTAAACCTGTCATAAACTTCGTTGCTGTTAGTAGTGCGGTAAAGACGGTGCAAATGTAACTTTTTGCGCATTACGCGTTTTAATTCACGAGAGAACCAGGGGGGATATCTGTTTGATCGATCAGTTTGTTTACGAGGTATAAAGCTGTGCATGCCGGTCATCAAAATATTGGTCAAAGCAGTGACCGCCTCGTCAATCGAGTGTAAACGAAGGACGTCGTCCCACGCGTACGCAGCAAGGAAAAGATAAAAGTCAAGATATGAGCCGTTGGCGTAATCAAACCGATATATGTTTTTGTGTTTCACGGACGAGACTAGCACGTCTACCTTAACGGAAAATGGAACATGCCATATATCGGCGGGAAGGTGGAGGGCGGCGTGATGATGTCCGTCTTCTGTCGGACGAGACCAGCACGTCTACCTTAACGGAAAATGGAACATGCCATATATCGGCGGAAGGTGGAGGGCGGCAGTGATGTGATGTCCGTCGTCTTCTGTCCGGACAGAGAGGCCTAGCACGTCTACTTGCTTAACGGAAAATGGAACATGCCATATGGCGGCGGAAGGTGGAGGGCGGCGTGATGATGTCCGTCTTCTGTCGGACGAGACTAGCACGTCTACCTTAACGGAAAATGGAACATGCCATATGTCGGCGGAAGGTGGAGGGCGGCGTGATGATGTCCGTCTTCTGTCGGACGAGACCTAGCACGTCTACCTTAACGGAAAATGGAACATGCCACATATCGGCGAAAGGTGGAGGGCGGCGTGATGATGTCCGTCTTCTGTCGGACGAGAACTAGCACGTCTACCTTAACGGAAAATGGAACATGCCATATGTCGGCGGAAGGTGGAGGGCGGCGTGATGATGTCCGTCTTCTGTCGGACGAGACTCAGCACGTCTACCTTAACGGAAAATGGAACATGCCATATGTCGGCGGAAGGTGGAGTGGCGGCGTGATGATGTCCGTCTTCTGTCGGACGAGACTAGCACGTCTACCTTAACGGAAAATGGAACATGCCATATATCGGCGGAAGGTGGAGGGCGGCGTGATGATGTCCGTCTTCTGTCGGACGAGACCAGCACGTCTACCTTAACGGAAAATGGAACATGCCATATATCGGCGGAAGGTGGAGGGCGGCGTGATGATGTCCGTCTTCTGTCGGACAGAGACTAGCACGTCTACCTTAACGGAAAATGGAACATGCCATATGTCGGCGGAAGGTGGAGGGCGGCGTGATGATGTCCGTCTTCTGTCGGACGAGACTAGCACGTCTACCTTAACGGAAAATGGAACATGCCATATATCGGCGGAAGGTGGAGGGCGGCGTGATGATGTCCGTCTTCTGTCGGACGAGACTAGCACGTCTACCTTAACGGAAAATGGAACATGCCGATATGATCGGCCCCGGAAGGTGGAGGGCGGCGATGATGTCCGTCTTCTGTCGGACGAGACCAGGCACGTCTACCTTAACGGAAAATGGAACATGCCATATGTCGGCGGAAGGTGGAGGGCTGCGTGATGATGTCCGTCTTCTGTCGGACGAGACTAGCACGTCTACCTTTAACGGAAAATGGAACATGCCATATGTCGGCGGAAGGTGGGAGGGCGGCGTGATGATGTCCGTCTTCTGTCGGACGAGACTAGCACGTCTACCTTAACGGAAAATGGAACACGCCATATATCGGCGGAAGGTGGAGGGCGGCGTGATGATGTCCGTCTTCTGTCGGACGAGACCAGCACGTCTATCCTTAACGGAAATGGAACATGCCATATATCGGCGGAAGGTGGAGGGCGGCGTGATGATGTCCGTCTTCTGTCGGACGAGACTAGCACGTCTACCTTAACGGAAAATGGAACATGCCATATGTCGGCGGAAGGTGGAGGGCTGCGTGATGATGTCCGTCTTCTGTCCGGACGAGACTAGCACGTCTACCTTAACGGAAAATGGAACATGCCATATGTCGGCGGAAGGTGGAGGGCGGCGTGATGATGTCCGTCTTCTGTCGGACGAGACCAGCACGTCTACCTTAACGGAAAATGGAACATGCCATATGTCGGCGGAAGGTGGAGGGCTGCGTGATGATGTCCGTCTTCTGTCGGACGAGACTAGCACGTCTGACCTTAACGGAAAATGGAACATGCCATATGTCGGCGGAAGGTGGAGGGCGGCGTGATGATGTCCGTCTTCTGTCGGACGAGACCAGCACGTCTACCTTAACGGAAAATGGAACATGCCATATATCGGCGGAAGGTGGAGGGCGGCGTGATGATGTCCGTCTTCTGTCGGACGAGACTAGCACGTCTACCTTAACGGAAAATGGAACATGCCATATGTCGGCGGAAGGTGGAGGGCTGGCGTGATGATGTCCGTCTTCTGTCGGACGAGACTAGCACGTCTACCTTAACGGAAAATGGAACATGCCATATGTCGGCGGAAGGTGGAGGGCGGCGTGATGATGTCCGTCTTCTGTCGGACGAGACTAGCACGTCTACCTTAACGGAAAATGGAACATGCCATATATCGGCGGAAGTTGGAGGGCGGCGTGATGATGTCCGTCTTCTGTCGGACGAGACTAGCACATCTACCTTAACGGAAAATGGAACATGCCATATATCGGCGGAAGGTGGAGGGCGGCGTGATGATGTCCGTCTTCTGTCGGACGAGACTAGCACGTCTACCTTAACGGAAAATGGAACATGCCATATGTCGGCGGAAGGTGGAGGGCTGCGTGATGATGTCCGTCTTCTGTCGGACGAGACTAGCATCGTCTACCTTAACGGAAAATGGAACATGCCATATGTCGGCGGAAGGTGGAGGGCGGCGTGATGATGTCCGTCTTCTGTCGGACGAGACTAGCACGTCTACATTAACGGAAAATGGAACATGCCATATATCGGCGGAAGGTGGAGGGCGGCGTGATGATGTCCGTCTTCTGTCGGACGAGACTAGCACGTCTACCTTAACGGAAAATGGAACATGCCATATATCGGCGGAAGGTGGAGGGCGGCGTGATGATGTCCGTCTTCTGTCGGACGAGACTAGCACGTCTACCTTAACGGAAAATGGAACATGCCATATGTCGGCGGAAGGTGGAGGGCGGCGTGATGATGTCCTTCTTCTGTCGGACGAGACTAGCACGTCTACCTTAACGGAAAATGGAACATGCCATATATCGGCGGAAGGTGGAGGGCGGCGTGATGATGTCCGTCTTCTGCCGGACGAGACTAGCACGTCTGCCTTAACGGAAAATGGAACATGCCATATGTCGGCGGAAGGTGGAGGGCGGCGTGATGATGTCCGTCTTCTGTCGGACGAGACTAGCACGTCTACCTTAACGGAAAATGGAACATGCCATATATCGGCGGAAGGTGGAGGGCGGCGTGATGATGTCCGTCTTCTGTCGGACGAGACTAGCACGTCTACCTTAACGGAAAATGGAACATGCCATATGTCGGCGGAAGGTGGAGGGCGGCGTGATGATGTCCGTCTTCTGTCGTACGAGACTAGCACGTCTACCTTAACGGAAAATGGAACATGCCATATATCGGCGGAAGGTGGAGGGCGGCGTGATGATGTCCGTCTTCTGTCGGACGAGACTAGCACGTCTACCTTAACGGAAAATGGAACATGCCATATGTCGGCGGAAGGTGGAGGGCGGCGTGATGATGTCCGTCTTCTGTCGGACGAGACTAGCACGTCTACCTTAACGGAAAATGGAACATGCCATATATCGGCGGCGGTGGAGGGCGGAGTGATGATGTCCGTCTTCTGTCGGGAATCACCTCGTAGTTCAGACCCCCAATCGATGAAGCCTCTCATAGGGTCCGAAGTACCGTTTTAACAGCTTCGCTGAGACCTCGGTGCCGAATCGGAATCTGCACCCATACCCTGTCTCCGGGTTGGAAGTGGGCATCACGGCGACGAAGGTTGTACCAGCGAGCGACAACACGTAGTTTGAGTCAGGCAAGATGCCTAGCCTACTCTGCTCGTGGGGTTATCAACTGGGAGTCGCCGCTTCCTCCTCAGCTGGGTCGTGGGGTAGCATTGCGCCGAGTATATTTTTTCACCTTTCTGACATGCACCAACTGGAATTGTATTATTCCGATTGTTTCTTGAGCTGCACTGTTGTAGGAAAACATGACCTACGGCAAAACCTTGTCCCGTGTCTTGTGCTCAAAGTCGAC
>JAZHYW010040049.1:0-24327 GCA_037355805.1 Ixodes ricinus
GTACATAGCGATCATGTCCGCGATGGTCTTGTTGAGCGGCTCCGTCGGTCCGTTGGTCTCTGGATGGTATGCCATGGTTCGACGGTGTTCTGTGTGGCTCAGACAAAAATATCTCCTTGGTCAGCTGCCTCATAAACGATCACCCTCGATCTGTAATGAGCACTTGGGGAGCACCATGTCGAAGGACAACCAGTTAGACAAAGAACTTCGCGTACTTCCACGGCTGTTCCCAACGGAAGGGCTTTTGTGTCGGCGTATCCGATTAGATAATCGATAGCTACAGATTATTCAGCGGTTTCCAGACTTCGATCGGGGATAAGGATCAAGTTGATCCATCTCGATCTGATGGGACGGTGCGGTGGGGTACCAATCGACGGCAGGAGACCTGCCGGCTTCGTCGGCGGCTTTTTGCTTCGCTGGCTCTCGTCGTACGATCGTGTGCAGAGATAAACGGTCTTCGGTAGCTTGGCCTACTAATACCTCTCACGAATTCGGGCCAGCGTACGGCCGTAACCAAGGTGTCCGGACGTCGGGTGGTCGTGGCAGGCCTGGAAGATACCCTCTCTCAGGTCGGTAGGGATTACCAGCAGCCATGGCGAGTTGTTGTCTCCGAAGTTATCCTTGTCAAGTACACCTTGTCCAATGGCGAATGTCGGCAGGGCTCTCCACAAGACAGGGCGGAAAGTAACCTTTCGTCCTTCGAGGTCCTGGATTAGCGTGTGCAGCTCAAGATCCTCTGATTGACGTCGTGCCATGTCGTCGGTGTTCACTTCACCTAGGAAGCACTCGTCATCATCGTCGTCGCTGCTGCCGGAAGGTGCTCGACATTGGCTCTGGACAGGCAGTCGGCGTCGCTGTGATTGCGGTCTGACTTGTAGACCACAATCATGTTGAACTCTTGTAGTCGTAGACTCCATCGAGCGAGGCGTACTGAACAGTCCTTGAGGCCTGTAAACCAGCGGAGCGAGCGGTGGTCCGTGACTGCGCGGAACGGGCTTCCGTACAGCTACAAGCGAAATTTCGTGATTGCCCAGACGACCGCAAGACATTCTTTTTAGTCGTGAAGTGATTTCCTCCTTCCTGGACAGTGTCTTATTTGCATAGAGCGATGACTCGTTCGGCGCCTTCTTGCACTAGACCCAGTACTGCGCCAAGTCCGGCGTTGCTTGCGTCCGTGTGGATCTCGGTGTCCGCATCCTGATCGAAATGTCCAAGAACAGGAGGAGTCAGGAGTTTTCGCTTCAGCTTGTCGAGTGCCTGCTGCTTCTCCTCGGTCCATTCGAACTTCTCGGCGTCCTTCGGGAGACTTGTAGAGCGGTGCGGAAATCCTTGCGAAATTGCAAACGAAGCGCTGATAGTATGCACATAGTCCAAGGACTCTTCGCACGACCTTCTTGTCTGTCGGCGCTGGAAAGGCCGCGACGGCACGGGTCTTCTCTGGGTCAGGGTGAACATCATCGTTGCTTACCACGTGGCCGAATAACTTCAGTTCGTTATAGGCAAACCTACACTTATTTGGCTTGGGAGTGAGTTCGGAGGTTTGTATTGCTTGGAGAACAGCTCGGAGTCGTCTGAAGTGCTCGTCGAAGTCGCTTGAAAACTCTACTACACAAAGTAGACGACTCAACTCTGCCACTTCAGTCCTGCCAGTACGGTGTCTATGACACTTTGGAAAGTTGCTGGTGCCATGCGTAGTCTGAACGGTATCACTTTGAACTCGTACAGTCCGTCTTGCGTGACGAAGGCTGTGTTCTTTATGTCCCGTTCGTCGACTTAATCTGCAAGTAGCCGCTCTTGAGGCTCATCGATGGAAAATGTCAAGAAAGGCGCAGTCCGTCCAGTGTGTTGTATATTCCGGGGAGCGGATAGACGTCTTCGGCATCGCGTTCAGCGGCCGGTAGTCCACGCAGAACCTAAGCGTTCTTCTTAACCAATACGACTGGAGAGGCCCACCAACTGTTTGAAGGCTGGATTATGTCGTCGCTCAGCATCCCTCGCACTTTCTCCTGGATTACCTCCCTTCCTTTCACGGAGACTGTACGGCGATCGATGCACAGAAGCGAGTCTTCATAAGTGACGGTGGGGTTGTTCACAACGGCGGTTTGGCGTACATTCGACGATGTCGCAAAGCAGTCGGTGCATTCGGCGAGGAGGGTAATCAACTGCCGCCAATGTCAAGTTGCGCCGGCGGCGTATTCTTTTGCGTAGGTCGCGAGAATTCTTCAGAGACCTCGGAACTTCATTTCCTCGACGTGGCCCACAGGAAACCCTTTCGTGAGGTATTCCGTTTCTTGTCGGAGGTTCGTCAAAAGAACAATAGTGCGTCCAAACTGAAGTTAAGTTCCCCTCTTACGACGCCTATTACTCTTCCCAGCAGCAATTGAATGTTGCCTTCCAGAATAACTCTAGCAGGTTACTGCATCGGTCACGATGGGTAAAAGAACACTTGATTGCGGCGGTAGGTTCACGTAGTCGGCAGCAGCTCGGACGGTGACCGAAGTCATTTGGGGTTCCTTTGGAGGCGGAACAGGTGTCCGTAGCTGCAATCTGTTCTCTCCAAAATAGATGACGGCGCTGCATTCATACAGAATGTCCATGCCGAGAATGACGTTTCCGGCACAATCTTGTAGAACGATGAATTTCATAGGACACGTCTCGCTGTGAATAGGGACTCAAGCAGTGCACTTTCCGACGGGCGTAATAAGGTGTCCTCCGGCGGTTCAAATTTGTTGTCTACCCGGGGCGTCGTAACATTTCGAAGAAGGCGAGAGAGCCTCCCACCCAGGACTGAGTATTCTGCTGCGGTGTCTTCGAGGGCCGATGCTTCGTGGACGTCGATAACAACGTTTAGGTTGCTGGGAACCGCTGGAGGAGCGTCGTTGCGATGCGTTTCGTCGGGAGAGGTGGAGGGCTCCGGCGTCCTTGGAGGCTCTTTCGTCGTCTTTGCTAACGCCCCTCCAGACGTTGCTGCACTTAGTTTTCCCAGCGACGCAGGAAAAATAGGCTCTTTAGCGGGATCGTGGCGCTGGAGACGCTGAACTTTGTGTCGATGCTGGGAGTGAATCACTGCGGAGAAACGGTGCTGAGGATGGCGAGCCTCGAAGGTACTCATCGATGTTCCGAGGGCGTTCACCGTACCTCGGGCGTGGGCCGTCCTGATGAAACCCACGCATCCCAAGCCGACGGTAGGGGCATCTGTGATAGATGTTTTCGGCTTACCTGCAGTGGTACCAGAGCGAGCGTCGGCGGCCGTTTGCAATACGTCGGTCTTTTTCGGCAAGGGTCCTTCCGGGCGGACGTACTGTACTTGTTCTTCCTGGCATCGACGATACTGCGGCGTTGGGGTGTCTCGCCGGAGTGGAGCCGGGGCTTGCGGAGAGCTTGCGGTGGTCGTCGGGCCACGGCGGCGTAGCTCAACGTCGGCTCCTCTGGCGCCACCATGGTGATGCGAACATCTGGCTGGAACGCTCGATGCACTTCTTCGCGGACAGCCTTGGTGATGGAGTGTATGGCTGGTCAAGTGACGGTTGGCAGCATCCTTTGGAGTTTTTCCCTGACGACCCCGGAAAATTTCGCGGATCTCCGGCGTAGTAGTTACGTTTTCGCCGCCAAGCAGCGTCGATGCAGAGACGTCTGGATGTCGCTGGTAGTGCGAAGAGCGCGCTTGGAACGCGCGCTCGGTGTTTGTTGCCTCAGTGACGAAGGCCTTTATGGTTGCCGGCGTGCTGCGGACGAGGCCTCAAAAGATGTCGTCTCTCACCCCGCGCAGAAGGACCCGCAGCTTTTGTCGTTTGGGGCCTGTGGGTTCGCATGTGCGCTCAGGCACAGTACATCTTCCACGAGGCTGGTGAGGCTTTCGTAGGGGCCTTGGGTTGGTATCCGGAAAATATCCCCTGCCCTCTCCCGTTGGTGTTGGGTGGCGAACGTCCGCTGCGATTCGGCTACACAGATAGATGTCCCACAACGTCAAGGAAGCCTCATGGTTCTCGAAACAGTGCCTCGCAGTACCCTTCAGCGAAAAGTAGAGATTCTGCAGGCACTTCTCCACAGTCCATCCGTTGTGGCGCGACATGCTCGTAGTGTTCGATCCAGTCCTCGATGTCCTCGTGAATCCCGCCGTAGAAGCGAGTCGGCGTACGAGGAGCGACGGGCAGGTTGACCATGAGAGGCGCGGCCAGGTTTCGCTTGGACTGCGTCGTCGTCTTTGTCTTTAACTTCTCGGGTAAAGGTCCTAACGCACGGGGGTGTCCTGGGTGCGCCGGCTGGCTCGGGGTTCGGGCTCGTTGATGGGTATCAGCTTTCCGTAACTTAAAAAAGATCGAGCCAGACAGATCTTCTGAGGGGTACGTTTCACTGGCATGGAATGCGATACGCACACCTCCCCAAAATGTCAGGAATGACAATTGATGATGTGTCGAATAACTGACGAAAACCAAACGTTTAATGGGGCAAACTTGTGTCCAAAACAAAATACTAGAATGCTAGCGTCGCAGGCGCCGATGGTGGCGTAACAGCAGGATCGGACGCTGGGGCGAGACTAACTCCAGCTCGCTACTGGGAGCCCTTTATGTACTATCGGGGAAAAATTAAATACGAACAGAGGAGCGCGTGGCTCGCGGTACAGGCTGTGCCGCCTGGAAGTGAGCCTAGGGCAAGGACGTGTGGCCCACTCCGATGTGTATACGTCCCTCGCTCGGCGCTTCCCAAGCTTCGGCATTGCGCCTTCTCATGGCTCATTCACATGAGCGGATCTGCGTTTGCAAAGCGGTTGCGAACGCGGATGCATAAAGATTCAGTACATTGCACGCGCACTCGATGACATCAAGTGCGCGTGCAATTGTAGTGGATCTTTATACAACCGCGGTCGCAACCGCTTTGCGAACGCGGATCGCCTTCCAGTGTGAATGAGCGGTTAGTGCGCTGAAAGCAATCGCCTCTATCTTTCTCGCAAGACGCGTACGGCGCGAAGTAGCTCGCCGCCAGTAGCAGCTAAAGTGCGCGCTGGCTGGGCGAACGATTTAGTTGCTAATAGCGGCGAGCTTCCTCGCGCCGCACGCGTCGAGCAAGCAAAGATAGCTTTCAGCCACGGTGTAAGATACACTCTTAGGTGAGGACACGGCGGGGCTGAACGCGCGGCGCGAGGAATCAGATAGTGTTCGTTCGACGGGCATCCGAAAGGGTACATTATTTCGCGGCCAACGTGCCTGCGGCTGACAGTGTCGCCGGCGGCCAAACGGCGAAAGTGTGTGAGAGCGACAAAAAATATCTCGTTGCCATGACACCCCGGTACACTGTGGTCTTTCTGCACGAGTGACAACCTCGCTGGAGCTCTGCGCGTGTGGAGCATGAGGCGGCACGAGCCGTCTTTGCCGTGCCCACGGGTCGACGAGTCATCTGCCGGCGCCGCTTGAAACCATAGTGAGAGAGAGAAAGAGAGAGAGTGAAAAGCGAACTTTATTGCACTGCGCACTGCGCAGAGAGCAAGCGCGCTATGCGCTGCTACCCTCAGCACACCAAGCTATTATCTTACACCGTGCTTTCAGCGCACCAAGAGCTGTAATGCTGAAGCTTTCACTGATAAAACACACAAGCAGGGTGTCCCTTTCAGATGTATTGTTTCTGAGAGGGGCTGTTGGCAGAGACATCTTGGCACCTTTTGCAAAAACACCTTTCTAATGTTCAACTTTCTCAGTCTTTCAGGTTTTCCGATTCCCTTGAACTGATATCATGCATTAAGCCCCTTCATTCGTCTTCCACTCCACTATGCATTTTCTCCCTCGGCATTGAAGACATGTATTTTAATTTAGACCCGGAAGTTCTCCTGGAATCAGCTTCCAATGCCATTCAAGAACATTAAATTTGTGACTTCGAAAATTCCTTCAGTGTCTCGGCCTCTGGTTTCGTTGACTTACTAGCCCTTTACCTACAGTCGACTTTTGTCGAATACGAAGGAAAGATTTTAAGGCAGAAAAAAGGCGTTTGTATTGGTTCCCATCTCGCTCCCAATCTCAGCGAGGCTTATCTTTTGTTTGTTCAATCAATCAATCAATCAATCAATCAATCAATCAATCAATCAATCAATCAATCAATCAATCAATCAATCAATCAAATGAGTTTATTGTCATGAGTTGCAGGATACAGATTATTGAGAACCATCTGGGCCCATATCCTTTTGGCCATTTTGTGCCCATTTTAATAATAACATATTAGGAGGGCAGCACTCTTAAGGAATATTAGTGTAAATGCAATAAAAGAAAAAGAAATGAAGAAAAAAGAAAGAAAGGCAACAGAAAGGAAACATAGAAAGTGACTTCTTTAACTACAGCAGATAATTTACACATTGTATAACAACTACACGCATAAGAAAGACGAGTGTATTCAAAGTGAAATAAACTATTATGAATTCAATAGCAGAATATGCGATTGAGTTTCAGGATGGTTCGAGACATGTTCTATTAAGAAAAATATAGTATTTTAAGGTGGTGTTAAAGTTGCATGAATGGGTGACTGAAGATGGTAGAGTGTTCCAGATTTTAGTTCCGCACGTTTGTTAACCGAGCTATAAAAGCTCAGCTTCATAACACCTCAGCCAATTGCCAGTTCTTCAGATTTGTTGACGATTACCTTGTCATTTACCCAAAATCTGAATCGCCCGAGGGAATGGTTGATGCTTTCACGTCTTACTCGTCTGGACTCAGTTTTACCAAATATGATCCTTCACATGAGGTTCTACAGTACTTCAAGCTTCGTCTCTACCTTTCTTCTTCGGGTCTATACTGGCCCTTCCAGGAGAGGACAAAAAACCCCTTGCTTCTTTTTTCTAACAATCATTCTAAATCAATTAAACACGGCATCGTAAAAACCCTTTTTCCATCGCCTTTTCAAAGTCATGCCCACACTTTTCGGAAATAAGTTTTATTTTCAGCAGCTTAGGCTTCTCAACGCGGGGTATCCCGAGAACCTGTTGCGGACCACCTTGAAGATATGCATTCTTTGCGTTAGTCGTCCTTGTGTAGGAACCAAGAACAAAAGGCCGGAACGATTTGCCGTAATCTTATACACACAGAATTCATCGCACCGGTTGTGGGCTCTTCAACAGAAATGTTGTTTTTCCTTGTACAATGCGACTTGAGCTGCTCTGTCAACGCGTCAACAATCAGGAAAACCCCAAGGGTGGAATATTAAGCCCGTTGACACGTTAATACCGTGCGAGGAAGAAAACGTTTGTTCTATTACTCTGAGATGTGGGAAACAGTATATTGGGCAGACCGGAAGATGCATTAACAACAGACTCAAAGAGCATAATTTGGAAGTTTCACACTCGTCAGCTGATTCCTTTCCCCCATAGTCGTTCATGCTCGCACATGTACCAACTGCGTTCCTTGTTTCAAGAACACAAGGGTTCTGGGATGGCATCATAACAAATTTGGCAGGGAAATCATTGAGTCATTCATCATGAACAGTGTTGACAACAATGTGTCCTCGCTTCTCTTTTTCCAAAGAAGAGATAACCTAACTGACTCCGGAATTAGCGTAGATTATAACCGGCCCCCATCCCATCGAAAAATTGTTCTGCTCACTCAAACTTCACTTTTTATCTTATTTTCTACTGCACAGCCCTTTACACTTTCTTTTATCTCTTTTTCTGTCTGGTCCGGGCCCAGTCTGTTACTTCCAGGCGTCCCGTGCATCTCCGTTGCCCGGCGCCTGGCTCTTCGCTCTTGGCGTCTCCGGTTACATCTGCCGTTGTTTGGCTCAATAGGTCCTGTTCGCTATACATGACGAACACGCACATAATACACTGCACACCCTGGCTCTCATTTTTTTCATGACGGTTTTGAATTGCAGGCAGTGCTTTTAAGCTCATTCATGTTGTTGCCAGTTGATAGAATTGTTCGACGCCCCTTGTCCCGAGTTTCTTCTATACTTTCTGTTGCCAGCCACTGTTACCAACAGGCTCTTCAGTTAATGTAAACTTTGCTTTTGAGAGCCTAGGCTTTGTCCAAGCCCAAAGAGTGATGCCTTGAAATTTGACCCGATTGCCTTCTTTAAGTCCTCCTGCTTCATCTCCAGGCTTTTTTTGCTTCGCCTCAGACTACGGTCCCTTGTACAATGCCTACGCAAAAACGTGCCCCCTCCCCCAAAGTGTGGAATTGGTTCTGGTTCCCTCTGCACCAACTGGTCTTCTTGCTACCGGATTATGCACATCGCCAGAAAGGACAATTGCCCTCGAGGATCGTGTTGCCGAGAATGTTCTTCAAAGCCACATCACAACGATTTTCGGGTCTGCTTTTCGCTCTCATCTTCCTTTCCGGTTCATCATTGATGCTGCTTCAAGACAGCTGGAATCCGCTAGGAAGTTATTAGTTGTTGGTGTGAACGCCTCTACTCCAAGCCGCAGGAAAGCCAAGTTCGATCCTCCTGTTTTACTGTGACAAGCCTCTTTCTACGAGGGCGTTGGAGCTACTCTCAAAAGGCCCTAAGTTTGCGCCGGCCTCCCAACCAAGAAAGTGGATCAGCTGGCGTCGGTGCATCGGGTAGGAGCTTGAATACCTGAGGCTCAACGCAGGACTTTCTCGGTTCAGCAGCATGTGTTGTGTGCTCCCGCCCCCTCCTCAACCAGGCAAGCTTCTCATTCGTGCCGCGGTCGAGGAGTTGTGCCAGGGACACTTGAAGCTACTCGAGGCTAACACGGCTGATATTTTCTTTTTTGGAGCGGGGAGCGTATGGGAGAGTTACAAAAAAGGTGGGTGATGTAGATGATGTTCGGCCACTTGCAACAAGGGGCCTGATGGCGAACACGTTGCGGACTGAAGTTCAGTCAGGTGGTATTAGACTTTAACTTAGATAGATTTATTTAAAACAGTACGTTGACAGTGGTTGGCGCGACCAGACGTCGCCGCCCGGCACTTTCCGTCCTCCAAAGCCCCATCAAGGAACATAACCGCCACCCAGCTTGATCTGTCTCAAAAAGCCCCCTTCCATCATTGGCCCCTCCGTTTCAGAGTCGGAGCCAGGTTCCTCTCCCAATCGTCCGAACAAATCGCACAGATTTCCACGCTATTTTCTTTCTGGTAGACGGTCGGTCCTAAAACGCACACAAGCAGAACAACAACATGCGGTCTCAAACGGATACCCAAAATAAAACATACAAATACCTCACGTTTTCTTCGACGGACATTACAAGAAGGCGCCGTGAAGATGGGCGCACCCACGAACCCGACCCGCTCACACAATGAAAGCAAAGCCGACATGTTCGGCACGGTTTACTACCCCAGAAACCCTATCCGGCAGCCACCCATGGTAACCTGTGCGTCCCGTTGTCCCGGCTCCCCAATTAGGCAGACGCCCGCTTGAGGCTCCCTGAGGGCGACATCTCCCCATTCCCTAGGTCAGCACGCCGTCTCCCCCGCCGCCTAAGCGACCTTTCCGATGATACAGCTGCGCTTCGACACAAACCGAGAAAAAAGAAATAAGGAATAATATGCCTGTACCTAACTGGGAGTAAGGTAAATGACGCTCTGTCAAAAACTTTGATGCACTAAGGACGCGGCCTTCCGGTTCTTTCCGAAGCAATGTGAAGGATTTGTGTTCTAAGATGAACCTCCCGGAGCTCCAAGGTTTTATTGCTAGTCCTTCAAAACGGTACCTCACAGATTTTTTCACTGATAAAACACACAAGCAAGGTGTCCCTTTCAAAAGTTTTGTTTCTGAGAGGGGCTGTTGGCAGAGACACCTTGGCACCTTTTTGCAAAAAACATCTTTCTAACATCCAAATTCCTCAGCCTTTTAAGGTTTCCAACTCCCTTGAACTTATATCTTGCATTGAGCCCTTCATTCATCTTCCACTCCACTATCCATTTTCTCCCTCGACATTGAGGACATGTATCTTAATTTAGACCCGAAAGCACTCCTGGAATCAGTTTCTAATGCCATCCAAAAACACGGAATTTGTGACTTCCAGATTTCCTGCGGTGTTTCGGCCTCTGGCTTCGTTGACTTACTAGCCCTTTACCTACAGTCGACTCTCGTAAAATTCGAAGGGAACATTTTAAGGCAGAACAAAAGCGTTTGTATTGGTTCCGGTCTCGCTCCCATTCTCAGCGAGGTTTATCTTTCGTGTATTGACCGAGCTATAAAAGATCAGCTTGATAACACCTCAGCTGGTTGCCAGGTCTTCAGATTTGTTGACGATTACCTTTTCATTCACCCAAAATCTGAATCCCCTGAGGCAATCATTGATGCTTTCACGTCTAACTCGTCTGGACTCAGGTTTACCAAGGAGGATCCTTCACATGATGGTCTAGCAGGGGTGCGCAACATACGGCCCGCGGGCACTTTCTCTGTGGCCCGCGGCCCGCGGCCAAGCTGAGCGCAGAAACCGCTCACCGTGTCATTCAATGAACTGCGGCCGTAGACTTGGCAGAAAGCATTCGAACCCGTTGACCTGACTTTTCTCAGAGTCCTCTTTTCCGGGGGAAACTCCGCGTCCTCAGTTGAAAAATTCCCTCTCCACTAGACCCACAGAAAACAACAATACAAAAGCCTGTACAGCCATCCAGTCCGTTGTTATGACCCCTAACAGCGTACCTTCCCTATCCTTGTTCCGGTTCTTCTTCATCCCGTTTCCTCCTCCCTCTCTCCACAGAGGCTACAGCCCTCTACCCTCCTGTTGGGACATGATCAGTGACAGCTTGTTGCAGATAGAGAAAAGCTAGTCGTGTCCCGCTTGGAATATGAGTGCACTTCCAAAGAAGAGAAAAATCGACCAGGATGGCCGGAAATTCAACCAGGAGTGGACATCGAGGTACTTTTCATTGAGAACGCATCGAAGTGCTTATGTCTTGTGTGTCGAGGATCTCTCGCGGCTCCTAAAGAATACAACGTTCGACGCCACTACGAGACCAAACATGCCCGCGACTTCAGCGGTCTTTTGGATTCGGAGAGAAAAACAAAGTCCGAGGGCTTAAAACGGAATTTGCTTGCTGATCAAAGCATTTTTACGAAAGCAACGAACACATCTGAAGCAGCCACGTGGGCGTCTTTTCAGATATCTCGACAGATCGCTCGTTCAGGTCGTTCGTTTACTGATGGCGACTTCATCAAGGAATGTCTTGATTGCTTCTGAGGAGATGTGCCCGGACAAGAAGTTGGTTTTGAAAAACCTGAGCCTATCAAGATTCCAGTACAACGACGTGTGCATGACATTGCTGACGACCTATCAAAACAGCCGGAGAGGAGTTGCAGTCATTTTGTCTACTACTCTCTTGCTTTGGATGAGAGCACAGACATTAAAGACACAGCACAGCTGCTTGTTTTCATCCGTGATGTGAACGAAAACTTCGAAGTGACTCAGGAGCTGGCAGAGCTTTGTTTAATGCACGGACGGACTACGGGAGAAGAGATCAGCAAGGAGGTCAAAGACGTCATCGAGAAGCTCAAGCTACCATGGGAAAAACTCGCAGGTGTCTGCACCGATGGAGCCCCAGCCATGATGGAAAGAGAAACGAAGCCGTTGCCTTACTTCAAGCGTTCAGTGGTGTGGAGCTGAAGAAATATCACTGTGTGCTTCACCAGGAAGCACTCTGTGCCAAAGTGATGAAGTTTGGCCATGTGATGAAGGTCGTGACTTCGGTTGTCAACTTTATACGCGCTCGGGGATTGAAGCACAGGAAATTTCAAGAGTACCTGAAAGAAATGGAGAGTTAGCACGTGGACATCCCGTATCACACTGAAGTTCGCTGGCTAAGCCATGGGAATGTTCTGAGTCGTTTAGTCGCGCTGAAGGCCGACATTATCGCTTTCTTGCAAGAGGAAGGGAAACACATACCAGAGCTGGAGGAAGAACAATGGTCATGGGATCTCGCATTCCTCACCGATATTGCAAGCCATCTGAACACGCTAACATAGCTCTCCAAGGAAAAGACCATCTCATTTCGGACGTGGTGAGCGCGATCTTCGCGTTCCAAGAAAAGCTGCGCCTCTTCAAAAATTGCAGCTTGGGGGTGGAAGCATAGTTCACTTTCCAACCTGCCAGAAGCTCTTTCCTACCGGCGAAAATCGGAAGACGGTAGCTGCGACGTACGCTCCACCAGGTTGAGTACCTGCTCTCCGAGTTGCAGCAAAGATTCAAGGCATTCGAAAGTAAGAAGAGTAACTACGATTTGTTCCGCGATCCGTTTTCTGTCGCACTGGAAGACACAGGTAAGACGCTGCAGCGAGAACTCATCGACCTCCAGTGCTCGCCAGAACTGAAGAGTATGCATCGTGAGTCTCAGCTGCTTGACTTCTACAGAAGCCTTGACAGGAGCAAGTACGGAAACCTTGTGGACCACGCATTGAAGCTTGCATCACTTTTTGGGAGCACGTATGTCTGTGAGCAGACGTTCTCACTGCAGGCCCGCGCAGTTTCAATAAACAATTACTCGGCCCGCGTCATTTTTAGTTTTGCACCCCTGGTACAGTATTTAGCGCTTCGCCTCTGCCTTTCTTCTTCAGGTCTATGCTCGTCCTTCCAGCAGAGGACAAAAAAGCCCTTGCTTCACTTTTCTAGTAATCATTCTAAATCAGTTAAACACGGCATCGTAAAAGCCCTTTTTCGTTGTCTTTTTCAAAGTGGTGCCCACGCTTTTCAGAAACAAGTTTTCATTTCCACCATCTTAGGCTTGTCAACGCGGGGTATCCGGAGGACCCCTTGCGGAACACTTCGACGGGGTTCATTCTTGGCGTTAATCGTCCTTGTGTAGCAACCAAGAGGAAAAAGGCCGGAACGATTTGCGGTGATCCCTTACACGCACAATTCGTCGCACCGGTTGAGGGCTCTTGCATACCGTTTCAGCACAAATGTTGTTTTTTCTTGCAGAATGCGACTTAAGCAGCTCTGCCAACGCGTCAACAATCAGGAACAACCGCAAGGGTACTATCGTGGACAATATGAGCTGAAACAGCGCTCCGGCCTGTTCACGGTACTACCTGCGCCGCCTGTCGCATCGCTCCGTAAACACGGTGAACCCTGAGGCCGAGATAAATTTGCATTCGCGCTCACTGCGCCGCTGCGGTCTTCCGGCCGTCTGCTAGCGAACATGTTAGCCGACGGAACCGCCATCACGGTGCGTGTGCCGTGTAGCCCAATGTTCACGTTTTTCAGCCGACATGCATTTCAGTGTATCTCAAGAAAGCAACGAAGTGGAAAATGCGCGTTGTCACGGTCGTATCTCGTGGAGAAGCGCTGCCTGACGAAGCTGCCTTGGCACCCAAAAGGAGCCGATCTGAATATCATCGAACACGTCTCGAAGCGCATCAAAGTAGCCATGTGACGGTGTCCCCTCCACCCGCCACCTGTACACAAATTGTGAAAAGCAATGATAGGTGAATGGGAGTGGTTTCGGGCCGAGCCAGCCTTCGTGGCCGCACTCTATAATTTATTTCCATATGAGATGAGAGCCGAAGTCGCGGGTCGGGGAGAATGACGTGGTATTCTTTTGTAGGTTTTACTGCGCCACAGGACCCACATGAACCGGACTTTTGCCGACTGGAACAAAGCTTGATGCAACAGTTGCGACACACTGTTTGACGCCGTCAACCAGCGCATAGTTTTGCGTGGTGCTTCCTTGATCCCGATCTTCTTGTATAGTGCAGTTGAACTTCCACGCCGACTATTAATCTTTTTGTGTCTGACATTGTCCTCAGAATATTCTTTCGATCAAGTTTCGAGCTCCTTCTTTTTGACAAATATATGACTGTTTGTCCCACTTTATTATAACTATAAATTTGTAAATAAAACACTGGCGTCTTGTTAGCAACTTGTTTACGTTTGAAACAAACACGTGGGCCCAGTAATAAAAAGTTATGTTTTTGAACCTTTTCATACCAATGAAGGTTACAAAACCTTCTCAGTAACATTTAAGGTTACCGTTTTTTTAAACAGATGTGATAAAGGTTAAAGGAAAAAAAGTAAATTCCTTGGAGCTGGACTAAATTTGGTATACAGATTTATGTCTATAGTTTATGATGTCCTACTTTGTGCATGCACTTAATCAAACAAAAACAACCTGTAACGTATTTTGATGTTATTTTTAAAAACGAATATGCAGCTGCAATTTAAGATACTGAAATA
Organism: Ixodes ricinus; assembly: GCA_037355805.1. Lineage (NCBI taxonomy): Eukaryota > Metazoa > Arthropoda > Arachnida > Ixodida > Ixodidae > Ixodes > Ixodes ricinus. The sequence goes on from JAZHYW010040049.1 coordinate 14,117, forward strand.
CTTTTTCTTCACCCGTCAGCGTTTTGTATACGTGATTCTACGCGATAGAGTAAAGTAAATCAATTCCAAAAGAGGGACGACAAGTGGAATCTCTCGTACCCCCCCTCCCCCCCTTTGCCGCCCTACCACACACCTGGCCGCTGTCGCACCCGCCGTCTCGCTTGCAGACGGCCGGAAGAGCGCAGTGGGGCAGCGAGCGCAAGTGATAATTTATCTCGGCCTCAGGGTGCGCCGTGCGTGCGGAGCAAGGCGACAGGCGGCGCAGGTGGTACGCTCCGCCGGCCGGAGCGCTGTTTCAGCTCATATTGTCTGCGATAGTACAGTGCTAAGCACGTTGACAAGTTCGTCCCGTGCGAGGAAGAAAACGTTTATTCCATTCCTTCGAGGTGCGGGAAACAGTATATTGGGCAGACCGGAAGATGCATTAACCACAGACTCAGAGAGCATAATTTGCAAGTTTCACGTTCGTCAGCTGATTCCTTTCACCCCATAGTCGTTCGTGCCCGCACATGTACCGATTGCGTAACGTGTTTCAAAAACACAAAGGTTCGGGAGGGCATCACAACAAATTTGGCCCGGAAATCATTGAGGCATTCACCATGAACACAGTTGACAACATTGTGTCCTCACCTTCTCTTCTTTCCAAAGAAGAGATAACCCAGCTGACTCGGGAATTAGCGTAGATTATAATCATCCCCCATCCGATCGAAAAAATTTCTGCTCACTGTTACTTCAAATTTTATCTTATTTTCTACTTCACAACTTTTTACACTTTCTTTTATCTCTTTTTCTGTCTGGTCTGCGCCCGTCTGTCGCTTCCACGCGTCCCGTGCATCTCCGTTGCCCGCCGCCTGGCTCTTTCCTCCCGGCGTCTCCGGTTACATCTGCCGTTGTTTGGCTCAATAGGTCGTGTTCGCTATATGTGGCGAACGCGCACAAAACACACTGCACACCCTTTATCTCCTTTTTTCATGACGATTCTGAAGTGCAGGGAGTGCTTTTATTCTCGTTTATATTGTTGCCAGTTGAAAGGAACGTTCGTCGTCCCATGTCCCGAGTTTGTTTTATTCTTTCTGTTGTCAGTCAATGCTACCAACACAGCCTTCAGTTAAGGCGATTCATGAGACCTGTTTGATTTTTGTATTTTACTTGGTAGTTATGTCGGTTTTTCAGTGTTTTTCGCTGTTGCTTTTTTGACTTTTGTATATGCCACTAGAAGGAAGCAAGGGGCTTCCTTCTAGTTTTTTTTGTTTCCTCCATTTGTGTATTGAAATGAAAAATAAAATTTGTTAATAATAATAAGGTTATACGAGTTATGAAGTGGTTGCTCATAATATCTTCCTGATCCTACTTGCATATACAGGGCTTGAGTAACACATATATTAACTAACTGAAAAAATGTGATTAAAAATAATCAATATAATTGATAAAATAATAGTCTGCGCTCAGCGCTCGTGGTTCTCATGTATTATTACAGTTCTTTTATGGTAAACATATCAGAATATATTAGGGTATATATATATATATATATATATATATATATACGTAAGGTCACGGTTTTTCTTTGATCTAATAAATAAAACTAAACTTTGTACTCTTATGTAATTCCAAGAACGTCCTTCATTAATCAGCACCAAAACATAGCCTACCGGCTTGTTGTCGTGAAACTGTTCGATATATAATAAATGAAATCGCGCGCGAGCACGCGAAGTCGGAATAAAACTCCAAGTTACTGTCAGGGTTTCCGGACAGCGCGTTTTTTCTATACTCTAATGATGTCTGGTGGCTATGTGTTAGGCAGGCAATCTTGCCAAGAAACTGGAATCTATTGACGAAGAAGCAGTAAACTTAAGTAAAGAAACGTGAAATTAGAAAATTCAATCTTGAGACCTCTTTCGAAATTAACGCGGGGATTTGTGAGAGGGTCTGAAAATCACGCACACTTGCGGAACACCCGACACCGCGGGACGTGCAAGCTAAGAGCTTCATAACACGAGATGAAACTGAGCTTGCAGCCTCTATGGTGTTGCAGGCCGATGTACCAAAGACACAGACTCCTTCGGGATGAACTGACCTCTATACCCGACCCAGACAAGGGCTTTCTCACACGCTAATAATGTTAACGTCATGCATGTAGCTGAAATTATGCCGAGTTCGTCGAACTTTTTATCTCGTTCGATCCCTAATTTGACAAGACAGCAAACTATTCATTGCTGACAACTCCAGGAAAATTGAATGCAGTCAACTTCTATCAATTCATGAAAAAGATGGGCAACCAACAATATTGCAACCTTATTCAATCAGGACTGGCAGGTACGAATGGTGAGGCGAACAAAGTATTCATAGTTAACTTTTCTCATGAAGTGGTTTGTGCATAGCACCTGTTCCCTTACAAAACTAGAGGCGAGGACTCCCATCGTGTATCAGAGGTAAGGCAAGGGAAGGAGCGAAGCCAGGTAGAATGTCACCCCAAGATACTATGAAGCACACCACGACACATGCCTTTTGAGCAGTCCGGATCGGTTACGAAACGTCCCAGCGCATACCGTCTGTGGGTGGCCGTGTATGCGGACTACCGGCTTCTAGCAGACCAGACGTGCTTCAACACATCTTTTGCGCATGAGCGAACAGCCTACGTATGTTCAGAACTTGCATTCGCTGATTTTACCAGCTTGGAAACCAGCCGTCGCATATGTCGCAGGGTGGGCAGCGCAAGCCGACGCCTGATTGAGCCGAATCCGCCCATTCATCCATCAATCCAGTCATTCGTGAGCTGTCTACGATTTTTCATGTAGTCTATACTCTGTTTCATACTTAGCGTGCAACGCTGTCAAAGCTACTGGCGCGAGCGTGGGGCTTGATCTCGTTGATCATTTGCACGCGTTCTCGCGCAAACAAATCCATACATGAAGCCACGCACTCGCGCCAGTTGCTTTGACAGCGTTGCACGCTAAGTATGAAACAGAGTATAGTTTGTTCTTATAGGACGTCTGCCTGGCCATAGAGTTGCGAGACAGCGTGCTAAATAAAGGTCACGCAGGCTTTTGGTGGACTGTGCGAGACGCAACTGTTCTGTCCCACTGCCCACCGTTAAATATTTATTTACAAATACAAAATACAAATAAATATTTAAAGAACAAAAATAGTTTTGTGGGGTAGAATCAGATTTGGCGGTAACGCGGTAACGCGGTAACGTGCTACTTGTTTCTGTGACGTAGAAAAGCGCTTGTTACTTTTCATAGCAGTAACATACTTACGTTATTTGTTTCGAGCAACGTAGTTACGTTAATAATTACACATTCTTTCCAAGGCTTGAAATAGTTTACCACTTACCTAAGTCATGAATTCACGCACTCGTCTAACATACCTTCAAAAGATTTTGTCTTTTTTCCCACGCAAGAAGTCCCGTTATAAAAGATAGGAGTGTGACAAAACCCACATACTTAATCCCGCCATGAAAAAAAAAAAAAAGAAACTTTGTAGCCGTTAATTGCAGTCCGAGTGGATAAACGTCATATAAGCAATCAATTTCTACTTCTGTATGTCGTTCATAGAAACAATTCAAACTCAACTGATCTTCGTCTATAAATGCGCGAAGGCCTGTTTCTCTGTCCAGTTCCATGCGAACATGTCGTGAATAAGCTTCATATATGCGTTCGCGTTTTTCATCGTGTGTATTCAGGGGAACAGTAAAATAGAAAAGGTGATTATTAAGGTATTATGATTATATACGAATAATATAATATAAAGAGTATGTTAATAATATTTCAATATAATATTAATGACATAGCATATATAATTATTAAATAATATAATAATATATTGATTTGCTATAAATATAAATATAAATTATTATATTAATTTTCTGCTTGGAGATATGTTTCTCTAAATATAGCTCCTATGCATACTCGCAATGTAAAAACTGTAATGAGCTCAATATCGTCCGACACCTGCGCCGCGGCCGCCCCGGTTGTTGGCGCTAGAGCTTTCAAGCCCCGGCGCGTCAGAAATGCACCTCTGTACAGTCCGCCGCTATCGCTCCCAGGCTGCGGGACTCAGGGTGCTAATGCGAGAGCGCGCGGAGCATTCAGGGGCCCTAAGCGGGACACTTGGCGAAAACATACCGGCGAGAAATCTGGCGGCCGCGATTGGTCAACGCCACACTTGACCTTGGCGCCGGCCAATCACAGCCGCCGGGTTTCTCGCCGACTTTTTCGCCAAGTGTCCAGATTAGAGCCCCAGGTCGGGCTAGCCTGGCGCGAAACAAAGCGAGACCTATTTCGCGACGGCGCCGCCGAAGCACGCCGGCCACCGCCGGTTGCGGTGGCTACCCCGACACGCCGGACTGTAGAATGCGGGCTCTTCGACAACGTGACAGAACCATGGCGCGCGTGCGCGCGCACCCGCTTTACCTCGGGCTAGATAGAGCCCTTTAAACGTTTTAATTTATAAATAGAAAGTAACATACGAAAGTAACGTGCGTTATGTCTTATCAGTAACGGTAACAGTAACGCATTCGTTTTATTTTGAGGTAACGTAATTCGGTAACGCGATTCTTTCATTTGTAAGTAACGAGTAACGCGTTTCGGTACATTTTTATTTCGGGAACGCCTAGAACACTGGGTAAAACAAGTCAAAATGGACCCTTCCGTAAAATCCCACAAGGCCTCTCGTCGATCCTACAAAGAGATTTGCTTTTATGCCATGTGCTTTAGGTTATTTGATTTGGCAGCTTTTCTGTTAGGAAAACTGGGGTGACTTGGACACGAGGTCACCCAAAGTAAAATAGCCGTAAGAGAAGTGAGAGGCGCTTACGCGCTTCCTCTCGCCCGTGATCGTCGGGGTCCTGCTGCCCTTCCTTCTTGATAGGCAGCTGGGGCCTCCGGCTACTCTGCTCAGGGAGATGTGGTCGCCACTTCCTCTCCTTGGACTGGGAGCTGCGAGGAATGGATATATCTCTAGGGCAGGGAGGAGGATTGAGCGAACAACGTGTGGATACCTTTTAGATAAGAGCCCCTTACCCTTTTGAGATAAGTCCCAAGAGAACCAGAACACCTTTAAGATAAGAAAGTCGACATGCCAAATTTGCCTGTGTCACTAACAGTGGCCACCGTAGGGCGCAGTCTGGACACGACTGTGGCGTCATCGTTCGGCCCGAACTCGGGTTTTCCCTGATTGAACACGAACGCCGACGTATCGGTCGTGTCTATAGTCTGTGAACTGCGGTGTCCCCTTTTTGGTGACGCAGAACAATTTAGCACCGAGGCTTTCTTATTTAGGATGGATTAGTAGACGCGCGGGAGAACTTTCCAGGACCCTGGCGGTGGCCAGGAAGGGGGGAGGAGAGGGGGAGGGAGAGCGTTAACACGTCTTGCGTCTTGCATTGGATGTCTTGTTGGTGCGAAGGGTGACAACGATGGGGAGAGGGTGATAGCGCGGAGTCACCAATTCTACCTTCAGTTTTTTAATAATTATAAAGATATGTGCATGCCTACGCAAAGTATGGATTTACCCGCACCCGCGATCACCTGGGTTTGTGCGTGCGGACACCACCCGATTTCGTCCGAAAGGGGCACTAATGAATACAGCGGTTAGTGCACCCGTTGAATAATTTTACCGCAGTCTATCGAGCTGCGTAGAGATAATAGGGAGTTTTCGTAGACCGTGTTTCCCCCTCTAGTAAGCCCTGCGCAACGAAAAAGCAGCAACTGCGCCTGCGCGCTAATGGCCTTGACTGTAGAGTTCCGTGTATCGTAACGGGTTACGGAGAGCGTCGCGGGACGGCGAAAACGATCTACGAAAACTCTCTGATAAAATTGTAGAGCCCGCGCCTTCGTTTTTTTTTTTGGCTGTCAGTAACCACTAACACGCTCAACTAGCAAACGTTTATAGAAAAGGATATACCCTTTAAGAATCGTGAGTAAAACATGACTTCCAAACTAGTTTGACTGAGAATTATTTCCTGACGAACTTCTGGATCAGTATCTAGCCTGTTCGCAGCATTATTCCAAGCACTCTAACGGAAGGTCCGTTATGCGTAAGTCTATATTATAAACCGAAACACGCAGCGGATGTTGAGCACAAACAAGTTTTCCCGCATTTTTCTATCTAAAGTGTTAACAAACAGGGATGTGCACTTCAACCAATATTTTGCGCCTTTATTTTAGAGCGCAGCTCTCAGGCGCCGTTCAGCTAGAGCGGCGTCGGCGTCGCCGTCGCCGTCGGCGTAACCGCCCCAGGTCACGTGACCCCCCGAGGTCACGTGACCCCGGATCACGTGACCCCTAGGTCACGTGGTCCCCAGGTCACGTGACCTCCTGGTCACGTGACCCCCGAGGTCACGTGATGATGATGACGATGACGATGCTGATGCCGATGACGTCATCAGTGACGTCACTGATGACGTCATCGGCATCCGCATCGTCATCGTCATCATCACTGATGACGTCATCAGTGACGTTACTGATGACGTCATCGGCATCCGCATCGTCATCGTCATCATCATTGATGACGTCATCAGTGACGTCACGTGACCCCCCTGAAACCATGTGGCCCCCCTCCCCCCCCCGAGGTCACTTGGCCGTCGCCGTACCCTCCCCTCCTCCTCCTCAAGAGCTGCGCTCTAATTCGGCATTACAGGAGTTGTAAACGGCTTTTTTAACCTAAGCATTTATTTCAGAGTGAAACACAAATAAAAATCCAATCGAGCCCCGACGGAATGTCAGCCAACACCAACGGCTGTGCACCGTTCTCTCTATCGCGAGTGTGTTTTCCCATTTCTGTTCATACATATTGAATAAACATCAACGGCGGACTTCTTTGAACATTCCGCCCTCCTGCTTCGCAACCCACGCATAGCGATGCCCCTAAGGCGCAGATCAATGCGCACAAGTGTGTAGAAACCATTTCAATACTCGCCTTCTCTGCGCGCGCTGCCGTATTTGTACATTGGGCTGTGGAACGCCTTCCGAACTTGATCAGTAGCATTCTCCCGCCGGATACCATGCAGACGGCGCGCAGGCCATTCGCATACCCACTGACTCGGCTCTCGTCGATAAGCGCCGAAAAGGGGTATAAATCATCGCTTCGTGAAATAGAAATGCCGCGTGTATTTCTTTCCATGCCCGTAGAGATTCCGACCTCAAGGAAGCTCTAACCGTGACTCATAGACCATCTAGGAAATACGCGGCGCTTCCTATCGCCTTTTTCTTTTTACTATACGGCACTTCGTTGTTCGGCGCGTAAAGGAGTCCCCATGAATAGAAGAAGCGGTTCCTATATTCGCTTAGCGTTTTGAAATTTAAAAACGCTGAAAAAGCGGGACTATAACGAAACAAGATACGTAAGAAGTGGGAGAGTGCAGGCGCGCTGGATCGGAAAAGACATCATCTGCTTCGTGGTGTCCCTGTTTTTTTTTTGTGTGTTTTTAACTTGCAGCGGTACTAGAGAAGGCACTGAGGTACTTCCAGAATGTACGGTGCGTACGAGTTGGCCCAAGTGTACATCGAAACGGCCCCAAAATTGCCCGCGCTGCGAGAGTATACATTCTGAAAAGAAAGGGTATCACCTCACAAACTTTTGTCCTATATAATGCACCACAAAACTTGAATTCGACGTACGCGCACTATAGTCGAACAGACTGCCCTAAATGTTACGAGGGGCTTGATGACGGTGCGATATAACTTATTAAATACCTAAAATACGTATCAAACACCACAAAAAAGAAAACACGGACGTCCTGCAGTAGGGCCAAGAAAACCCTGATTATTTTTTTGTAGTCAATAACACGTGCATGAGCTATTTTTATAAGTTGTACCACACGGCTATCAAGCCTCTGGTGAAAGTTAGTACCGTCAGATAGACGTCACTCCGCTGTACATCGAACTGAAGATTTGGAGCGTATTATATGGGACAAAGGAGTGAACAATACATCTTTATCTGAGAGTGTATATCTTTCAACAACGCAACAGCTGCAGCTGCCAATCCCAGCAAAATTTGTGGGATGGTCTTCAATTTTGTTCGTGACTGTAACTCTTTTGGGAAACTTTTCTAGCTGGTCCACACATTAATTTTGTTTCTATTTCAGTCCTCATTCCAAAAAAAAAAAGAGGCCGCATTTTCACGTGGTGAATGATGTTGATTGGGGCGAAGCTCTGGTGGTGCTGATGATACTGATTTTATTGTTCATACGTAGTGCTGATGGTGCTGATTTTTTTATTGCTCATAGGTAGTGCTAAATTCCATGTTGCGTTTCGACTTCATTATTACTGCTTCATAGTTGGTGAAATGCAGAGAAAGTGGTTCTTCTAGCGGATCAGCTTGGATCCGCTAGAAGCCGTGGGAACGCATCTCCACCGCTTAGGTCAACGGTCCATGTCAGAAAGAGAATCTGTGGTATGGATCGTGGTTATGTACGCAGTTGAGCATTTGACCGCAGTGCCCTCTCGTCTATAAACGTTTAGCCAATGCATGCAAAGTTTAACGCGATTATATACGCATTTGACCGCAGCACACTCTCCTGTATAGACGTTGTGCGGCTACATGCAACGTTGGAATGTAGCGCAGTGGTTAAGACGTGTGCCTCGTAAGCAAGCGATCCTGAGTTGAAACCCGTGTGCGGGCGTACGCTTTTTTTTTTTTTTTAAAGTGGGCCGATGCCGGAGGCAGTGCAATCGATGTGAGCACGAACGCCGGACGGATGGACAAGGCTAGACCCTAAGGAGCTTTGCCCCTCAAAAAGCCTTTGCGTCTACTTTCCCTGACAACACTCTAAAGACTAACCACCGCAACTTACGGAGGCAGCTCAGCGAATGACGATGCCGAAACATACCTTTAGACCAGAAAAACGCAGGCTTAGTTGTGACTTTAAGCAATGCACAATGTCAGGCTTCCATTGCTTAATGTCACAATTCAGAATGCGTTTTTAGGCCATGACATATGTTTCGGCATCGTCATTCGCTGAGCTGCCTCCATGAGTTGCTGATTGACGCTCAAGCGTTGTGCGGAAAAGTAGACGCAAAGGCTTTTTTTTTTTAGAGTGATGAGACAATCGCGCAAGCTTCTTTGCGATCCGGATACGCTTGTGGCGCTCTAATAATATTAGTCAGCCTGGAGTGTTGTAAACAAACTGTGTGAGAAGCTAAGTCGTTAAAAGAAAACGCTCTATTAAATCCCCGGTGCGCTAAGGAAGGTTGGACATTTGTTGCAGTCTTGATTTTCTAAGCGCACATCTCGAAAAAAAAAAAAAAAACAGCCTGAACGCTGCTGCTCCGTTTTCAGGGCGTCGGCAAACTGAATTACTCTTCAGTACTGAGCGTCGCAGAGACGCGATGTTTTTCTGGGAGTTCGGGGTGGCAGCTTTCTTCTATTTCTTAGGTGAAAACATACAAAGGTAATTTGGATGGCCGACGATATTTGTGTTTATTTAGTAAAGAAGAATGTGACATAAATATTCTACTTTAAGCCCGCCGGTGACTTACCAAGTTCGAGGCTTTCCAGAATAACACTGCAGTTCGGAGGATTCTCGCGAGGGTTAAATTATTCCTAATTCTACGCGTTGTGATCGTACCTAACAGGCCGTGTGCCATCGAGGCGCGAATTTCGAAAGCCCCAAATTAACCCTGCGGGGCCTTTTTTTTTATCCGCACACAGTCTGCCCTGTGCATGAAAGGTGGACATTATGCGTAATAAGTGCGAACGGTTCGTAGCTGGGCTTTAAAGCACGCCGCTAAATAGCGTTTCTGCTCTAACGACCCTCGATGTCGAAACTGCCTCTACGTAAAATTTTTTTGCGGGGATATCGATCGGTCGATTGTCGAAACGGCACGGACTTTGAACTGGACCCAGAGGGCTTGTTGCGCACATAAATTCATGTCAGTCTGGTTCTATAGTCACTTGCAGGATCTGAACGGCAGGGAAGTATTTCAGTTCTGCCGCCTCCAGCGCGAGCTTGTTATATTCGAGAACATTTGGACGTCTTGTGAACCTCAAGCGAGCACGCACAACGAAAGCACGACAACTAAAGTCCTTGATACTTCTTTTACAAGTAACGACAGCCCATACAAATGACAGAGCACATTCCGCTGGAACAAAATGGCGTCATTCAGTTCAAACCTGTGCTATGCGCCGCCATTCGCTTCCTAAACCTTGCACCGTCACGCTGTCGGCGCTTCAAAATGTCGCTACTTGTAGGAAGGTCCTATCTAGAATTT
>JAZHYW010040052.1:0-16577 GCA_037355805.1 Ixodes ricinus
AAGCGCGAAACACATGCGCGTCAAAACTGTCCGGTCCGGCGTGCGAACTGTCAGGAAGATGGCTGCTCCGAATCGCCGCACAGGACGGTTCGCGACACATGGCTTCCGACGCGTCGTTGCGTCGCTCCGTTCAGCTCCGCCCAGTTTTGGGTATCCCTCTACCGAATGGATGGATGAATGCTAATGGCTATATTTATAAGGGTTGGTAGCTCGCGCCACCTAGCCTAGAAAACTAAAATACTACCCTCGCCCTTCTTGGTTTTCTGACTTTAAAACAAACATAATATTTTTATTACATTCTATTAAAGTGTGCGTGTGTAGAGATTTTCCGTGAGGTTACTTTTCTGCTCAACATCACTTAATCGCGATGGACCGCAGCGGACCTTAGGAGCCATCCCAGCGAAGCGAGCACTGCGTACAAATCACGTGACTACGCACACCGCGCATTGCTGCGTCTCTCCCGAAGTTGACGTGACACTCACACGGCATAGGAATGGCTCGTAGCGTACGCTGCTCTCCATCGTAAGGTGAAACGGAGTACATTCGGGTTTCGACGGCCTCGATCGGTCCCCGAAGGCCGGCTTGCTATGGCGCGCGAGATCAGCAGCTTGTTTTGCGCGCGCGAGAAAACTCGATGGCGTCCATCTCCTTCACCGCGCACCGCCACATGTGTGCGTGTAGGCGACGGGGGATATCCGCTTCCCGAACTGCCCGAACCACGAAGCGCCTCCTCGCCCGATCGGTCCGAAAGCCACGTGACAACATGACCTTCGCGCCATCCGTGCTGATTGGCTGCGGCCCTCCGAAAATCGCACAGCCGTGCGGCGATATCTAGCAAGTTGGACGCACGCCGGCGCCGGACGGAGGCCCCGTCCGACGCTCCGCTGCGACGAAAACCCTCGCCCTCGGACGTCGTTCCGGCGGTTCGCACGCCGAATCGGACAGTTTGGACGCGCATGTGCCGCGTCCGGCGCCGGCGTGCGTCCAAACTTGCTAGATATCGCCGCACGGCTGTGCGATTTTCGGAGGGCCGCAGCCAATCAGCACGGATGGCGCGAAGGTCATGTTGTCACGTGGCTTTCGGACCGATCGGGCGAGGAGGCGCTTCGTGGTTCGGGCAGTTCGGGAAGCGGATATCCCCCGTCGCCTACACGCACACATGTGGCGGTGCGCGGTGAAGGAGATGGACGCCATCGAGTTTTCTCGCGCGCGCAAAACAAGCTGCTGATCTCGCGCGCCATAGCAAGCCGGCCTTCGGGGACCGATCGAGGCCGTCGAAACCCGAATGTACTCCGTTTCACCTTACGATGGAGAGCAGCGTACGCTACGAGCCATTCCTATGCCGTGTGAGTGTCACGTCAACTTCGGGAGAGACGCAGCAATGCGCGGTGTGCGTAGTCACGTGATTTGTACGCAGTGCTCGCTTCGCTGGGATGGCTCCTAAGGTCCGCTGCGGTCCATCGCGATTAAGTGATGTTGAGCAGAAAAGTAACCTCACGGAAAATCTCTACACACGCACACTTTAATAGAATGTAATAAAAATATTATGTTTGTTTTAAAGTCAGAAAAACCAAGAGGCGAGGGTAGTATTTTAGTTTTCTAGGCTAGGTGGCGCGAGCTACCGCCCGTTATAGATATAGCCATTAGCATTCATCCATCCATTCGGTAGAGGGATACCCAAAACTGGGCGGAGCTGAACGGAGCGACGCAACGACGCGTCGGAAGCCATGTGTCGCGAACCGTCCTGTGCGGCGATTCGGAGCAGCCATCTTCCCGACAGTTCGCACGCCGGACCGGACAGTTTTGACGCGCATGTGTTTCGCGCTTAATTCCGCTTCTCGTCCGACACGCCGAGTCGGTCGCACACGGCGCACGTGACGCCAAACCGGTTCTCCACGAACTTTTTCCGGAACCTCGCCGTCGCACCCGGGAACTGTTCAGCCGGCGTGGAGTGCAGTCGTGCCGTGGCGTGATCCCGCCGGCGCCCTTTACATCGCTGGATACTGTTCTCAGCGGCGGCTTTCCAGGCGAGTGATGTGCTCGTTGGCAAGGGAGTCTCGAAGCGCTGGACGCAGTGGAAGTCGAGGCGGTAGCGGCTTTGCGGCGGTTGCGGACCTATTCGCGCTTCTGCGTACGTCGCCGCTCCTTCCGCAGCCTGTCTTCTTTCCCCGAAAGGGCGCGCGGCAGACCTAGGCAGACCCATCGTGACTAAAGTCCCTTCGTGCTTCAAAAGTAGCGCAAGGTGCGTCGATGCACGAGGCACGTGCAACGTGCAGCCCTTGGGAAGATCATGTCGGCACAGCGCAGCACTGAGCTAGATTTCAGACGCCATGTTCTTCCCAGAAGTGGCGCGCGGAGGTGTCTCAAGCATTCCCACAACAATGAATGGCACCACGTTTCCCAGAATAGAGGGTCTTTAATCGTGACTCCAAACCGAAACTAATAAGAGCGTAGGAGCGTATGAAACAGCGCGCAAAACAGAAGAGGACGAAGAAAGAAACGTGACGAGCGCTGCGCTCGTTACGTGTGCTTCTTCATTTTTCATTTTTTCATTTTTCTTCTACTTTGAAACCTTGCTCTTTTCCTGCCTCAGTCTCAGGCTAAGAACAAAATGGTGTGCTTCTTCTTCGTCGTCGTCTGTTTTTCGCGCTGTTTTCTACGATGATTTCCCACCAACGCGCCCAACTATCCATTCTCCTATGATAGCTAGATAGCTGGAAAGGTTGCCGCCGTCTACGAGCGACGGTGGAAACCATACTGGTTGTGTGCTTTCCGCCGTCGCTTATAGATGGCGGTAGCTGTCCAGGTAGGTTTGTGTCGACATACCGGACACAATCCTGGGGAACCTAGCCCTTAACAGCTCCGCTGTAAAAGTATTTATGGTAATAGTGAAGTCTTCATTTAGATGCGGGATGTGGCTCCTAGGCAATTTATTACAATCCCCGGGAATATTAGGTTTATTTATTCTGGTGGGGAGATATTCAAGTTTTTGCAAAATAAATTCATAGGAATCAATGCGAATGAAATCGTCGGGCCTAGGAATAAAAAAGTACACGTCACTATGATTCCAAATTATGTTGATTATTTTTTGTATAATTGCTGTCTATTAGACTTCTGGGGAACATTACCATATACACAGTTTTTCGACTAGAGTTTATAGTTCAGATGGTTTAATTGAGAGAGGGCGAAAGAAGGATCAAGGTGCTCATGGACAAGAAAGCTGAGGATGTGATGTCCAAAGAGCTCGGAAGCTGACGCCTCGTAAAACAAATGCGCCCGCAACATATTTGGGGTAGGACACCTTGTTTACTGAATATCAAAACAACATCATTGATATATCTATTTTATCTCAAGCGCGTTTTGCACCGAAACATAAAGGGTGTTCCAAGTGAAGTTACCCAAAGTCTAAAAATAATTTGGTGCATTTTAGAAAAACGAAAGCAAGGGAATAAGTTTGTAAGTTGTGCGGACCAAGTCAGGCTATTTTTGTATTTTGCCTACTTAACTAATTATTGGAATTAAGTAATTAACTTCTGAAATATTCAATTTAGAGCAAAAGTTCCAAGAACAAAGTTGTAGAGCGTCCTCAGAACTATCCAGTTGAGTGGTTCGTGTCAAGAAATTTCTAACAGGGTTCGTTTTTTCGGGATTCAAAGAAAGTGCACATATTATGGGAGCAAAAAACACAAAAAAAATGCAAATCTGTCAACAGCACCTTGTCAAAGGTGTTTTATTCAACACGCAGGCCCAGTTTATTGAAGCCATGGCTGAGAGCGTTGGAAAACAAAGCACGCAAAAACAAACTCACGTGTTTTTGTTTGCTTGTTTGTTTTGTAATTTCTTTTATCCCATAAACAGAGCCGTGTGAAGGTTTCTTCATTAAAAAAAACTAAATTGGACGTTTCTGAGGATGCTCTACAACTTCGTCATTGTAGCTTTTGCTCTATATTGAATATTTCAAAAGTTTATTAACTAATCTTAATCAATAAGTTAATTGGGCAAAATACAAGAAATAGCTTGCCTTGTTCCAAGCAATGAACAAACTTACTCCTTTAGTTTCGCCTTCCTAAAATGCACCAATATATATTTAAACTTTGACTAAACTTACGTTGAACACCCTGTATAACTACTGCGCAATCACATGACCCATCTCTCAAAGCGCCCGACACGCACGTTTGAGCCTTTCTCCGGTGAGAGCCGTATCCCTAGTGTGGCGTCAGAAAGACGAGTAGGTGTTTCGCGCTCAAGAACGCAATGTTTCGTGCTTCAAGTCAGAGTCACGCACTTTTCTAGTTTAGCCCTCCCCTCCCCCTTCCCCCTCTTCCTCCAAGCCACCCTGACCTCGAACGACGGGGCTTGAACGTTTCATCGAGAGTACAGTGTACTCGAAAATATCCCAAGAGAAATTCACCTATTTAAAGAATAAAGCACGAACAAGTGTCTCAGGCTCTAAATCTACAGGGGGAGGAGCACACCCGCCAAACAGTCATTCAAGTCAAGAAACATACAAAAGAAGCACTCTGCGCAGACTAACAACTCTGGTATATTTACACTTTTCTCTTCTTCTATTTGTATTATAGGCTAGGGCCAGGGAGAATAACTAGTCTTTTTTGTTTTAATATAAAAGCTCAATTTAAAACAAACTAAATTGAAGTTAATGTAAGGCTAAGTAGTCTAATTCTTTTTGTAGTAATGTTAAAGACGGAGTACGAACACATCTGTTGTTTTATTTCACGGTATTCTCTGCCTCAATAATTTCCCTTGTGAGCTGGTTGTGGTGATTGCCAAGCACGGCGCAGTTACTCAGCAGCACAGAGCAGCCACAGTCTCGACTAGTCTCGACAGTGAATGCCTAAATGTCCGGAGTCTTTGTTGATCAATGTGCTCTTATGTTCACGAAGGCGACCGTTAAGACACGTTCCGGTCTGACCTATGTAGAGTTTAGGACAAGCATAAATGGTGAGATAACAGCAGCGCTCTTTGAGATTCCTGGATCTTCGATTCTTCATGTTACCCTACCATTTATGCTGGTCCTATGAGCCCAGGGGGAAAAACCGTTATTACCGTTCTACTCGGCGCATTCAAAACTTGCTAAAAACAGCATCGCGCGGTTATGCCTCAAAAACTCACTCACAAAATCCTGCTCGCATTCCATCCTAACGTGCTTTGACCGGCAAGTTTCTTGACTAAAGCGCGCAGGATACCTAATTTTGTTATTAATATCAGTGGCCAAAAAGCTCATCAACGAAAGCAGGCAAGACGTTTGCACTCAACAAAAGCAAAGAGACCAAACAAAGAAAGCCATCATTGTGCAATACATTCGTAATTTTTTCACGGACTGAAAAAAATAGCCAACCCAGTAAACTTGGAAGTCATCTTCTGATCTCCTAAAAATCTTCGCAGCCTGTGCGCAAAAAGTAAATACCCCACCAAATATAACTGTCGGCTGCAAAAAGAAGCACAAGAACAGCTTTGTCCCTTGTACAGAGAAGGTGGTGTACTCATTTCCCTCTCTGTGAAAAAACTCTATATAGGTCAGGGCGGAAGGAGTCTTAACGATCGCCTTCGTGAACATAAAGAACACATTCATCACCAAAGGCTCCGGACATTTAGGCATTCACTGTCGAGACAGTGGCTGCTCAGTGCTGCTGAGTAACTCCGCCGTGCTTGGCAAGCACCAAACCAGCTATCAAGGGAAGTTATCGAGGCAGAGAATATCGCAAAACACGACAGATGTGTTAGTACTCCGTCTTTAACCTTCTCAATAAAAAGTATTAGACTACCTTGTCCTACATTAATTTCAATGTAGGTAGTTTTAAATTTAGCTTGATATTTAAAGAAAAGAAAAAAGACCAGTTATACTCCCTGCCCCTAGCCTATAATACAAATAGAAGAAGAGAAAAAAATGTAAATATACCAGAGAGTTATAATAATAAATCTTTATTTTGTTTCATCACTGAAACGGGGGACCAAGACAAAAAGCTGCTGCAGCAGCTTGACGGAGGTCCTGGCCCCCTTTACAGCAGGCGATTCCTAAGCAATTTCAAAAACGAACAAAATAGCTACATTGAGAGAAAGAACACTATTTTAAATGTAGAGACCACAGATCAAACAAAAACAAGAGAAAAAATGAAATTAATACATTCATTGTGGTATACAATGGTACAGTGATACGTATGCCTTAGCCGTACCTAAGAAAACAACCCTAAAATAATGCTCGTACCTCTGCCAGCGTCATTGCATGTATATCAACACCTTTTAAAAATAATTCATTTAATAAAGTAGTTAATTGGTAATTTAGCGTGTGGTTATAATATAATGTATGTGATGGTGAAACAAACCATTTTTCTTTAGGGCGGAGTTGATATGAGGAAGTGAAAAGGACTAGGTTACATAATTCCTCAAAAACTTTATTTTTAAACTGCGTAGACTTCTTGTACGCCACAAGAAGTCGGGACTTGTAAATATTTGAAATTGGTTTTATATTAAACAATGAGAACAAGTGTTCAGTATGATCATAGTATGAAACATTGGCAATAGCACGCACAGCTTTCTTTTGTAAAATATGTAGTTTATTTATATTTCTTTTTGTTGTATTTCCTCAAACTATATGACAATAATTAAGTTGGGAGTACACCAAAGCATTGTAAAGTTGGAGCTTAACACAACGAGGTAACAATGATTTAAACTTGGTTAGCAACCCCACTGTTTTCGACAGTTTAGACGAAAGATAATCGACATGTTTATTCCAAGGCATACTATTTGTAAACCAAACGCCCAAAGTCCTAATAGTGTCGACAAATTCAATTTCTTCATTGTTCGAAATCAGTGGGTTTGGATTCATAACTGTAGCATCTTAACTTTTAAATAAAATGGCTTTGGTTTTTTGCGAATTTAACTTAAGGTGATTATCTTTTGTCCATTTTTCTACACGATCAAGAACGCTATTATATTTAGTTACTAGAGTACGGATATCTTTATCAGAAAATAAGATACTAGTAGGGAGTTTTAGGGAGTCGTTTTTCAAGCACACGAGTTCCGAAATCACGAACGGTACAGCTGGTCCGTTCCGTGAAACCGTACGTGAAATTTGACTTACTTTAGCTGAATCATGAAAGTTGCGCGACCGTGTACACGATGATGGTGATAGTGCTTAACAGTGGCGCCATCTTCTAGTGTATTGGTTCTCAACCCTTGATGTTTCGTGGACCCCTTATGGATCGGAGGAGATGATGGAGGACTCCGCTTGTGTTGGGGGAAAGGAAATACATACGTTAATTATGATAGCGATTTATTAAATGGATATATCTAAGGGTTAGTGTGAAGTAGACTTCTGTTTTGACATATACACAAGGAAACCCACCCGAAAATTGGAACGTTTCTTCTCAATTCGAAAAAAAGATAACTTTTATTGCCGGGCTTGACTGATGAGTCTGGGCTTCGCGGACCCCTAGAATGCCTTCGCGGACCCCAAAGGGTCCGCGGACCCCATTTGAGAACCACTGTTCTAGTGAACATGTGAAACATTCTGCAACGTGTAAATCCGTGGCGGACACCGTGGTGGCGGCTCGTGTTTCCGGAGTACGACTGATGTAAACAAGACGGCCGATGTAACATTTGCTGGTCGGAATATCAAGAACTGCGAAGCTAGATGGATTAAAGTATCTAAACGACCGTAAAGGCATGTGGTGTGTCTCCGTCATCCTGAACTTGAACGATCGTTCACGTTGTGTGCCGTGGAACCAAATCATTTCGTCTGCTCGCGGTCGCCACGGCAGCTAGTCTGCCCGCAGATCGCAAAAATTTACTAGCATGCATAGTTTACAGCATTCACGATCGCTTACCATTGTGAGCAGTCCTCGAAATGATTTGGTTCAACCTCTCAACTGAAGCAGACTAACAGGACGGCAAATCTCCTCACGCTGACCTAAGCCTAACGCTCGGCTGGTCGGCGAAGGCAATCGCTGAACCGACCGCCATCGTTTTTTTAGCCGAGTCGTGAACGGTGCTGGCTGCGTTGCGGTGACGACTCCAGCGGCCGCATGTGAGAAACGAACGAGAAGAGCCTCCCAACGTCCCGAACGACTCGCGCGCGCATGCGCAGTGGCGTCGCCGATGCGCTGGAGGGCTAACCGTTCGTGTGGAAACGACCTGCTAAAACTCCCTAGTGTCATCAGCATATATAATAAACTCAACTTTAAGATCACTATTTACATTCACAATATCGTTAATATAGAGAATAAAAAGTAGGGGGCCTAAAATGCTGCCTTGGGGCACACCAGTTGTTAGTCAGCGCAGCGTGAGTGTCCTTTTTTGTGTGTGTGTTGACTTAAGTGACTGTTTTGCGGGTGCGCTGTTCCCCCTGAACTTCATGAACAACCAACTCGCCCTAACCACTGTATTAATCAGTCTCTAAGTTGTCGGGAAAAAAAGAACACATTGAGTTGTTGTTTTCCCCGATACATGTTGCCATAAAACAACATGTTTCCATAAACATACTGTGGGAATTCGCGTACCGCCGCCGATACGCCGTTCCCCACGTGGTCCGTCAACAACCCGAGTCCAGCCTGGTTCTTTCATGGGAGCGGAATTCCGCTCCCTGTTTATTGGTACATAAAAACACAACGCTACAAAACACTCAATCTATAATACAAACACACGCGACATTACTCAAATATTTACAAACGTCCGTTAAGCCTAAAGCTTAACACAAAGAGGGCCCCTAGGTCTCGTGTCCCGCTATTGCCCGAGAGCAGTTGCTTCCACTTGCCTATCTTCAGCGCCGGCCGGGATCCTAAGAGACTCTTGCCTCCCGGTTACCCGACTAGATCGACCGATGGGCGAGGAGGTTTTGTCCTCGCCCGCCAAGGGGCGCCTGCAGCGCCATCCAGTGGCTAGGAGAGAAAGCGGAACGTCGGGAGCCGAATTCGAGATCCCGATCGACCCCGCGGCGACACGACCATGTGATCGTGTCTGAGGCGAAGCAACTAAATAGCTGCCTCGCGGCCAAGACGGCTAAATGGTTTGATAGGCGCCTCGTGAATGCACGGTGCGCCATAATACGTTGCCAGAAACATGTGTTTATGGCAACATGTGTTGCATTTTCTCGTATACGCAACATGTGCTACAAGAAGATGCTAAGATAAACAGATGTTACCATAAAACATTCTAGAAATTCCCGCATATTCTAAAGTGCTAACTTAAGTGTTCCTGTTACGCAAATCTGGTTGTTGTTGTTGTTTCCTTTTACCCGTTTGACGGCAAAAGAAATAATATTGAAATAGGCTTTAATTTTTACGTTTAAAAGCAGCGAACCTTCAAAATCGAAAGCCTAACGCTGCTTTTTGTAGCTTGAAATCATAAGCAATCGTGGCCCGTTTGTAAGTGTGGTGTTCACGTGATTTGCAGGATTCCTTATTGTTTTATGCCCTGTGTCCGGCAAACAACCTCCCTGTTAAAAACAAAACAGCACCACCAAGAAACTGGAAGATTTAATTCAATTGAAGTGGAGGATTTCCCTGCAGTCGCAGTGGTCTGTGTTTACTTTTTTTTTGCCTTAATCCCAGTTAAAGACTAAAGATTATCAACTTCGTAATTTCTATTTTATAGGAATGTATTTTACTGCCTAAAATAAATAAATAAATAGGGACTTCCTCCATTCTCAGGCAAGACGGACTTCAGAAATAAAAACATCAATGGTGTCTAAAAAGTAGCATGCGAAATTGTTTTTTCTTAATATAAATACAGGGTATTTTTTTAAGCTTAACAGAATTGTTTTTAAAAAAATCATGAAAGCTAGATTAATGCGGTCTGCGCAGGTGAGTTTCATGGCCAGGGGGACATAATATAGATGGCTAATCGTAAGGATCAGTTGGCTAATTAGTTAAAATTTGTTAATGAACTTTTTAATTAATGAAAATAGACATAGAGTTCCAATTAGAAATTTGCTCAGCGTCATCGAAAACCACTAAATCAGTAATTGTCAGAAAGACTTTGAGCTCGTGACAAGCGTAGTAGTGCGCTAAAGTTAGCACTCGTGGAGCACGTACAAAGCTAGCGGTTGCGGTAAGGCGCCCGCGCAATTCTTCCGTCTCTTATCTAGCCCCAGCCTTGTAGCTGCTCCACGAGCGGTAACTTTAGTGCACTACTACGCTTCTCACACGTTCAAAGTATTTTCATAAATTACTGATTTAGTGGTTTTCGGTGACGCTGAGCAAGTTTCTAGTTGGAACTATATGTCTATTTTCATTAATTAAAAAGTTAATTAACGAATTCTTGACTAATTAGCCGACTGATCGTTACAATTAGGCCACTATACGATGTCCCCCTGGCCGTATAACTCACCTGCGCAGACCGCATTAACCTAGCTTTCATAGTTTGTTTTTAAAATTTGTGTTAAGATTAAAAAAACACCCTGTATATTTATATAGCGAACAATATACCTAACTATTTAAGCCGAACTATATACCTACCTATATAGCAAGGTATAAATAAGAATAAATAAATAAATAAATAACTAGGCCACAACACATGGTCAAAAAGAAAAGAGAGAGAGATGCCGACAAGAAACGAGGGTATTGATATTTGAAAACAGCGTTCCACCCTCTAAACCAATCTTTTTAGAGTTATCGTACGTATATTAAAGATTGTCAGCATTGTGAATAAAAGCAAAGGCAAGCGCTGTGCGTTTGCGTTAGCGATGCAGACTCCACGCTGCGCAACTGCGTCATCGCTCCGCGCCTGATTATAAAGGCGCAGTTTGGGTTCCGCGTACGCGCGCAGTGTGGACGAAGCAACAATAACGCAAACGCACAGTGCTCGCGTTTGCTCGCATACGCAATACTAAAAGTCACTATTGACGCAAGCGCAGCCGCGCGGCACCGTATTGTGGGAATACGTGGAATATTTTGTTGTTGTTGTTGTTGTTATCTCTCGTCAAATGTTCCAGTCGAATCACGTAAGTTGACGTGCGTTCAGGCACTGAACCTTCTCGACTGCGTGGCTTCTATAGTAGTCGGTCTTGCGCCATAGCTTCTTCCTGCCTGGCGAGCCGCCATCGACGCCGCCGACTTCGATCGAATCCGAACGCTGTTTTCTCAAACAAAATAGGTTTAAAAAAGCTTTGTTTTTCTGCTGTGACGGGGGTTGCGCAAAAACAGTTTCAAATCGGATACCTCATTGTCGGTCCTTGCTTCAACACACAACAAATATTTGTGTGTTGTTGTTTTCTCATGCGCTGTGAAGTCTATGAAGGACGCAACACTAGTTCATTCGAACCACAACTTTAGAGAGTTTTAAAATGGGTAACCCGCAGACTTCGGGTCCCCCAGCATACTCTGCCTGTGGGATGCCGTCGCACTGCGCACGCCCGGATGTTCTGCACGTGATCTATCAGTAGAGCCCTGCATCAACGCGGATCACCTGCGGATCACCCGCGGATCACCTGCGGATCACCCGCGGATCATCCGCCAATATCCGCAGTCAACTGGCGGGTGCGGATAACAATGGATCAGATTTGTCGCATACGGATATTGGCTGGTCCGGATCTAGATTTCTGCCGAGGCGCCCCATAAACGTGTATGACCGCAGAGTGTAGAGTGAATAAGTGAGTCGTACTATGAAGTGCATCGTCGAACCTTCTGCGGGAACAAATTACTCTCTTAAAAAGAAGGTGCGAGTCGGGGAGAAAATGTTCTTTACGGCAATAAAATTCTGATTCACAAAAATTCAAGATCGCTTTAAAGCGTTCTATCTCGACAAAAATGTTGTCCCTAGAAAAAGTAAAGAATGCAGGACCATCAATCGTCTTGGGAAAGCTTGTACTTTTTGGCAGGGAAAGAGCGGAGAACGTTCTTCGCGCATAGAAAACCAAAAACGTACAAGCCACAAGAAAGTAGAAAGTTCATTGATAATTAAAACGTTGAGTACGTGTGCGTTTTTTTTTTTAAGGTATGTTGTTTTTTATAAGTATGTGGTGTGGACACAGAACGCATCTGCGGGTTCGTGTTCAGAAGTGAAACCAATTGGAGATGTTGCCATCATTGAAGACTGTGATATTTTCCCAGTGGTGTACTGGATTCTTACCACATACCGCGTGTCCCCCAAAAACGTTCATGTATTTTTCATCTTAAAGATAAACTACGCATTACCCAACGCTAATTATCCGCCAAATGTTGTGCTAGTGGTCCGAACCAGATGCCATAGTTTAGCACGAACTATTTATTCTCTCATTCAAAAGTTATAAGTGAATTTTCTGAAAATTTCAACGAGAAACTGAGGCGCATTTTTGCCCGTTTTCGGTAACTGGTGCCATAGAGCTCCTTGTATTACAGAGCTCTCTCCGCCGGCATTTTCCCCATGAAAATTTCAGGAAATCACTTATAAGTTTTGAGTAAAATAACGGTTACTGCTGAAACTTTGGCAACTTGCTCGGACCACTAGTGCTACCTTTCGGTGGAGAATATGCGTTCGGCAGCGCGTAGTTTATTTTAACGACTAAACGAAAAAAACTTCCATAACTTTTTTTTTTTTTTTTTTGGGGGGGGGGGGGGGGTTGATATACGAGTTTTTCGCTGCGGGGAGGACCGCCTTTCCTTTTCCGCTTTTTTTCTTTACCTAAATAAAACGACATCATAGTATTAGTTTGTCCTTTATTAATTCTCATGGTTCAAAAATACGCGTGTGCTTAAAGTGAGTGTTACAAAGCAAAAAAAAATAAAATAAACTTTTATGTTTCTTTTTTTCGAACGCATCTTCTGCGCAGATTGTCCCAGACATCCCAGAACGATATACTAAGCGCGATGATCATTCCAGTGTCGCGAAGTGTCTCTAGAAGGATGATCGCTTAAAATCTAAGTACGACAAAACGACTTTCACCGTATCCTTACTCGAAGAGTTCTCTGTACAAAGATAAGCGAGCGACTTATAACGTACCGTGCAGATGCTTTATCTTTATTTATTTTTTCACCGCGGTTTATTTTATTGTGTAATTTTGAGGATGCGGATTCGATGCGGATTATCAAATTCGTAACCACGCAGGGCTCTATCCATCGGACAACCCAGTCTGTTCGGGGGACTAAGAGCGCTGGGATCCCCCATTGTTTAGTCGGTGACAGGTCGAAGAGTTCAGCGGAAGCTCCTCCCTCCTCCCGCTTTAGCAGAGCGAACGCTGGAAAGCGAGGTTACCTCCTCTCTAGTGTTCGCACTGCTAAAGTTGAAAGGTCTAGGAAGAGCTTCCCTGAACTCTTGATCTGTCAATGCCTATAAACTCTCTACTATATTCCGTTTCGCTTTCCTGCGAACTTCAGCGGACGCCATACGAGCCGCCCAACTCCAGTCCAGCGCGGGAAGCCTATCACGTGGTTACGCGCCCAAGGCGTCACTGCGCTTCTCCAGTTGATCACGTGACACTCCCACGGCATTCGATGGGTTCCGATGGCTCGTATCGTCTGGCGCCGTTCGTCGTAGGCGAAACAGAGTATAGATGTCGTTTGGAACGTCGTCAGTAGAGTAAAAGGGTACGACTCAGCCGGCTCCGGATCGTTCAAGTTCATGAAAGACGAGGACATATATGTCACCTTCATTGGTGGTCTTTCAGACACTTTCTACTTCGTCTACAATCAGAGCTCTCGAAATTGCGACCGCTTATTGTTACCTCAAATGTCTTGGTCACGCTACAGCCACTAAATAAGCTACACTTCAGAGTAACGACACTTACCCATCTTAGTGCTTAAAATTGTGGTTGCCAGTTATCTGATGCTTTATCTGAAATCACGCGAAACGATCTTACGTCCTCTCCAAATGCTTAAACAGTTCGCGACAGAGCGGAGCAATTTCACGTATGAGCTTCCTAACACCGCATCTAATTCTGAGGATGTCGCACTTTTAATTCATGACCGTCGGCAGTTGCGTCTGCTCTATACTTCAGCACGAAGGCGGCGGCACCAGCAACAATATCGGGGAACAGAGGGTCGATGCTCTGGGCGCGAGCCCGGCTTATGCGCCGCTCGCACCACCGCCGCTGTAGCTGAAGTGCGGGAGCAGGCTGGAATCCCAGGCTAAGTCTCGGACTCCGTTCGGTCGTTCAAGCTGCACCGCTTATCGCTAAACTCGGCACCAAACCACGCTTATCTTGAGCGCTCAACATTGCGGCGCTTTGTCTTGCTCTGTTTCCTCAATCCCGGATTATAGTCATGGCGGCTTGTTTGCGGCGGCCGACGCGGTGGACGAAATCGGCTGTAGCAGCGTTTTAGGCCACAACAGCGTGATGTCTTCACGGTGTGTGCCTTCGATCGTGACAAGGATGCAAAATATTGTTCTGTGAGTGCGTTTATCGACCCCTGTCCGCGCTGTCGCCTCACAACTTCGAGTGCGTAAAGTCAGCCCTAACCGAGATCCGCTTACGGAGCTGAATGGGCTTGCCGCCCACTTCCCGTTGGTTTTTCTGTCAACGAGCTTGTTCGTATGTACGTACTTGATTTTCGCATAACTGTAACGTATTGCTATTTAACATCTCGTTAATTTCTGCCCGCAAAGACATCCCTTAATCTGCCTGGTGCGTTAACAGGAAGCCGTATATGATCCCCGGCCAGTCGTCGACACTTCTGCCGTTTGCAATCAGATTGCGGTGCATCGGCGTAATAAAACTGCGAAAATTCACTTTCTTTGGTTTTGAGACAACCTTCAGTGAATTTTCCTTGTCTCCGCGAGTAGAATCTCTTTCAGAAAATCCGTGTTCTATAGCCCGCAACCTTTCTGGTGATCGTGCTTTGCAGGAAATGTTTTGCTTTATACTCTTTATTCGTGGCGTGACGACTAAATCGTAACGGACTTGCGATCTGATTCAGCGCTTATATGGGGCAGCAGGCTGGGGCAGGTGGTGATGCGAAGAGGCGACCATTTTCGTCGGCACGATGTGATGGGCATCAGGTGGGAGTTTTCGTACTTCAGTTCAAGCCGCGGCCCATTTGTGGCGAACTCATGATCTGCCTATTATCACTCGCGTAACAAGCTTCTGGTTCTCCTATCAGCAGGAATTAAAAAATATGGTTCCGGGCGACCTTGCGTGTGCAGTAATTGTCAGTTAGTATGGTCATCAAGGGATTCTGCCAGCAGTGTCGCTTTGATGTATTGATTAGTTATACCTTCTTCTTCGTCACTAAAGCTAAACATACGTAGTTCCATTACCAAAGGGTTTGACTACAACCACTTCAACGACGGTACAGTGCAGTGCCTGTCACCTTGCTGATAGCAACGAGTACGGTCGATGCAGCTCTTGACGACTTCTATTCGACGATTTCCGGGCATTTTCTGCACCCGCCGTGGCGAGTTCGTCACTGCTTTGAACTTCAATCGGTCTCGTGCGCATGACTTGATTTCCAGTCAGTCGTCTTCACCGCTCATTATTCTCCGATGATGTTTTGTCTTCATAGCGACATAACGAGTAGAGAGTCCTCGCGTTCGGTGAGACGGGGCCCCGATGTCTCCAGTCATCTACAAAATGCGAGCCTGAAAACTTCTGTCACCGTCAGTATATCCTGCCAGACCAACCGATATTAAACACGCAACCCCAGATGGTGTAAGAGTATCTCGTGCTGGTTTAAAAGGTTGACTCCTGTTTTTAAAAGTTAGTGGGGCAAAAATGATCGATTTGGAGACTCTTAATTCGTTACTCACCGAAAAAATACAGCCGAAAAGCAGACGCCAACAACAATTCCTACGGCAGTTTTTTGTTTGTCTGTTCATCATGCGCGATTCTCTTTCTCTTCCGCCAATCGTATTCATTCCCTTTCCGAGCGTTCCATAGTCTCGCTCTGTTTGTCCCTACATTCCCTACGCAAATCCAGCTGTTTAGCTGTGGGCGTGTCTGTAAAGCCGGGTTAACGCTGGTGCAACGGGAATTTAAACCCGTGCTTATCCGGAGCTGGCTTAGGCGCCGGGTTTCTGGACTGAGGGAAAGAGCCGCTTTTGGGTTAAAGCGACTCGCGAAATGATTCTGAAATCGAATTTCATCCACCGGACGTCGTAAAAGGTGTGAAAAGAAACACAAAAACACACAAAAAAATAGGGAGGCAGTAAAAATTCTCCTTGCTATAGAACTTTTAAAAAGAAAATCAACTGACCTTTATGCGCTTCTTCCTTCGGGAAAGCTCTCCGCCTTTTCACTGCTAGTGCATCCGCGAACTGTAGCACGTCAAGCCCGAATCCACGTCGCCTCATTGGATAAGCGCTCGTCTCACACGCAGGCACCGCGATCATAAAAATGTTAAATAGCCGGCAACAGCCTTAACTGCCGTGTCAAATAACATGCAGATCCACATTTGCAGCAAAGTGTGTTGACGTGTGGCGAAAATTGCCAGGCCTGATAATGTCTGAAGCCAGCGCTATCTATCGTGTGGTAAACGAAGCTGAGAGCCAGCTGCGCCAGCTGCGATGAGCCAGTCCTTTTCCAGATCAAATCTGCAGGGCCGACAGCGTCGTTTGGTCACCGTGGTCACGACGAACAACGAACGTTTATTTTTACGTTCTTCTCGTCCTGACGACACCAGTAAGAAAAGAATACGACCGAACTGAAATAA